>CANXME010000208.1:0-124036 GCA_948144175.1 Closterium sp. NIES-65
TGAAGGTGGCTGGTGCGGGACGAGCTGCTTTTGTTGGGTGCAAATTCACATTGCACGACATCCTGCCGTCTGTTTGTACGAGTATGTTTGTGCGAATGCATTTGCGTGTGAATGGTGTGTTTGTGTGTTTGTTTGCTTTCGCAATTTTCGCTTGAAGCATTTGCAGGTACTCGCAAAATGTGCGCTTCGGCATAACATTGTACGCGCTATGAACAGTACAAGCAGAAAGGACCTCTCGCAAAGGAACCCCAGATGGAAGCTTTGCGGTTCACTTACTTGATTGCGCAGATTCAGTTCTATCCAACTCGAATTGTACTGTTTTGTTTGGTTGACTATAGTGTAGCAGGGCAGGCATTATAGGGGTAACAATTTAGGTGAAGGTTGGATGTTTTTTGTCTGTATCTGCATGCTACAGGGCCAGGGGAAACCAGCGGAACCAGCATTTGGCTGGTTGGGCAAGACAAAACAGGTTCTGTTTTTAGGACCTGAACCTGGTTGTTGTTTACCCAGGTTGGAAAAACAGAACCAGAGGTTGTTCACCAACCTATCACCTGCTATTTTGTCCAGCCAGGTTGGTTCTGTTGCTTGGAATTATTTGGGATCATCCCTGGTTGTTCCCAGGTTGATTCCCAGGTCCTTGCTAGCTAGAGCTATTTATTCCTTCCTCTGTTTGGTACCTGAATATAGTGAAATTGATTCAAGCGAATTCCTTCTTGCTGGAATTTCTTTTCTACGCGGTGCGACGGCGGAATGCTACCCGAGTCAACGCTAGTACGCTAGCACTCCAACGCTAGGCTAACGCTGTCCGAGGCCCATAACTTCGTAATGGCAGAACTTTTCGCGAGGCAACTTGCTTATTTTAAAGCTCTTAGAGTGAGCTTCGATATAGGAAAATTCTCAGCTTAATCCGATCGACGGTCTGCACGATACGCTGCGCGAACGTTCAAGGTACTCTTGCTGTTTTGACTAAGTCCCTCTTGATCACTCTCTCGTACAAACTCGGACCCGAGGGATAGGGGCTGGTCTTGTACCAGGCACCCAAGGACCCTTGGAGGTGACCCCGAGGAGAGGTTTAAGTGTGATAAAGTCTTAATAGCTTGAGTTTATTAGGCCCTTACACCAACAAGCTGGTATCAGAGCTGCGTTATAGTGATCCTCGATATAGGTAGCTATGGCGGCAACACCTCGGCGGTAGCTGGTGAATCTTCAGCCCAAGATCGTAGCGGCAGCCATGATTCTGGTGTTTCTGCGCCAAGGGGAGCGCGAAACAAGCCAGGGCTCGCTGATCAAGGAGGTGCTGAAAAACTTCACCGTCGAGAAGTTCAATGGTGAGGGCTATGATGATTGGGCCTGGAAAATGCAACTTTATTTCCGTCAAATCGGATTGCTGAAACTAATGATTGGGGAGGAGCCTAGACCGAGTGACCCCAGCCCTTCAAGAAGATTGGGACGAGCGCGCCTCGGCTGGCTACTACTTGATGTCGCAGAGTTTGGAGCTGAACCAGCGTCACCACGTCATGCACCTGCTGCCGGAGGTTGAGTGCGGTCCGAAGGCGTGGACCGGTGTTGAAGGAGCTGCACGCCCCGACCTCCGTTGTTGCAACATTGATGCTGGAGAGGGAGCTGTCCGCGTTGCGCCTGAGCGAGGGAGAGCCGGTGCAAACCTGTCCTGGACAAATTGCGCGACCTCTACGCGAAGTTGGCGACCGCAGGGAATCACCTACCCGGAGCAAACAAAGTGCTTGAAGATGCTCTCGCTGCTGCCGGAATCGTGGCTTCAATTTACGAGCGGATTGAGCCTGCCGCAGAACCAGAGCTTGTGGACGCTCGAGTGGGTGCGGACGAAAGATTCTGGAGGAGGACTTCCGTCGCCGCCAACTGAGGGGTGGAGACGACGGCAGCAGCGGCTACGGGATGCAAGGGAGCCGACGTGGCAAAGGACGTGGGCTTCGGTGGTGCTGGACGCGGTGCAAAGAAAGACGACGACTCCAACGACCAAACAAGGAGGTACCGGTTGGGGTCGCGGTGCGAAATCTGGACGTGGGGGCAAGTCGGGTGCTGGTGGCAAAATGAAAGGGAGTTGCTGGTTATTGTGAGAAGGAGGGCACCCCTGGTTTTTGTGCTATAAGAAACCCGATGGATGGACCCCCCAGAATCGTCACCAGGATGGCGGCGCGCGGAGGAACCAGAAAAACGGCTGCCAACATGATCGCTGATTCGTCCGACAACAACCCGAAGGGCAACGGCGGTGCGGAGAAGAAGAAGGAGCGCACCGCGGGCCAATTCTTCCATATGGGAGACAAGGGGGAGCAAGGAGACGCATCTGCTAAGGCTGGGAGCAGAGCTGCACCCCTGGACTATTGGGGTGTTGGACACTAGGCGCTGCTTGGACAATGACGCCGCGCAAGGACCTGCTGGACGACGTACGCGCTGCACCGATTAATGAGGTGTGCTCTGCCTCTGGACACATGTTGAAGGTGGCTGGTGCGGGACGAGCTGCATTTAAGGGAGCGGATGGCAAGCCGGTGGTGCTGCACGACGTTCTTCCTCGTCCCCGACCTGAAGGCCAACCTCATCTCCCTCCGTAAGCTTGGCAAGGGCTGGGGTGAACACCAACACGGATGGGGCTCCCACTTATAAGGGGAAGCTGGGCAATCGGGTGCTTTGGGATCTGCACGAGAGCAAGGACGTGTACAGATCTATGTGGCAGCTGCCGGCGCTGGCGTGGCACGGTGGGGGGGCAGGCTGGAGAGGGGTCTGCATCCCAGGGGGAGTGCAACGCCGTTGGAGGGGTTGGTGTGAAAGTGTCGGCCAGATCTGGGGAGACAGATTGGGCAACTGCACACCGACGTTTGGGGCATGTGGCAATGCCTTTGCTGAAGCAGCTGGAGAAGGATGGAGCCGTTAAGGGCTTAAAGCTGAACGGACAACCACCCGATGATAACTGTGAAATTTGCCTCCTTTCAAAGTTCACCCGTTTCCCTTCCATAGTGTGGCTGGCAGGAGCAAAAAGCCGTTGGAGCTGGTCCACATGGACTTGGTGGGGCCGCTGCCGGTGCAAGGGCACAAGGGGGAGCGGTACTTCCTAACCATAGTGGATGACTGGAGCAGGCTAATGTGGGCGTATCCGCTGAAGCAGAAAGATCACGCCGCCTCCACGATTCGGGACGATTGGCTGCCGTTCGTGGAGAAGCAAGCGGAGTGTGTGGTGAAGCGGATTAGGACAGATCGGGGTGGTGAGTTCCTTGGAGCTGAGATGACGGCCTGGCTCAAGAAGCAGGGCATCCAGAGGGAGCTGACCACGGCTTACACCCCACAGTCTAACGGTGTAGCAGAACGGGCGAACCGGACAATTCTGGAGACAGCTAGGGCGCTGCTAATAGAATCTGGGCTGGGCAACTCCATGTGGCCCCATGCTGTTCGGCACGCTACCGTCGCTAGGAACAGGGTACTCACAAAGGTTGGGGATGACTCGTGGGTGCCGTTGGAGAGGTGGCTTGGGAGGAAGCCGCCGGTGGACATGCTGAGGGTGTTCGGTTGCATGGCAGTCGCCCACGTTCCCAAGACCTACCGCAGTAAGTTGGGGGCGAGTGCAATCTGGTGTGTGCATTTGGGGCTGGCTGCTGAGAGCAAGGGATGGCTGCTGTGGGAGCCTTCCAAGGGTGTGTTGTTTGACAGCAGGGATGTGAAGTTTGTTGAGGGCATGATGTATGGGAGCTGGGAGAAACAGCCGGAGGCCAGGGTGTCCCAGCAGATGGAGCAGATTACCATGCAGCTGGACCTGACTCCTAGTGTGTGGGAGGAGGGAGAGGAGGCAGCTGCAGAGGGTGGTGATAAAGAGAAGGTGCAGGAGGCACCTGCTGGTGGAGGTGATGGTGTGGAGATTAGCGGTAGCACTAGTGGAGCTGCTGGATCCGAGGGAGGAGAGCAGCAGCAGGGGAAAACTAAGAAGCCGAAGGGTGTTATTATGAAGGGATGGGAGACACCCGTCTCCAGGCCAGGACGTACCCGTATGGCTACTAAGAAGCTGACTGCAGGAGCTGATGTAGCGGAGCAGCAGCTTGGGACCGAGGAGGCATTGCTGATTCTACCGCATGGCTATGACCCGGATGAGGAGGATCAACCTGCGTACTGTTTTCTTGCCCCTGCACCAGAGGAACCAGCTAGCATGGAGGAGGCATTAGCTGGACCAGATAGGGACAAATGGCTAGCTTCTAGGGATGCTGAGTACCAGAGCCTGCTGGAGAATGGGACTTGGGAACTAGTGGTGCTGCCTGAGGGAAAGAAAGCGGTACAATGCAAGTGGGTGCTAAGGATCAAGACTGACGACAAGGGGCAGGTCACCATCTACAAGAGTAGGTTGGTGGCTAAGGGGTTTATGCAGAAGGAGAAGCGGGACTTCAATGAGATCTTTGCTCCCACTGCCAAACCCCCTACCCTTCGTGTCTTGTTGGCAGATGCAGCCGTTAGCGGGAAGTTCATTATCCAGATGGACATATCAACGGCATTTCTCAACGGGATTTTAGAGGAGGAGGTGTTCATGACGCAGCCACCTGGGTATGAGGATGGTACGGGCAGGGTGTGCAAGCTGAAAAAGTCCATCTACGGCTTGAAGCAGGCGCCACGCTGCTGGTACCAGAAGTTGGCAGCTGTTTTAGAGGAGATGGGATTCAGGACCAGCAGCTGTGATGAGAGCCTCTTTCTCAAGGGGGAGGGGGAGAAGCTGGTGCTGTTTCTGGTCTATGTGGACGACATTCTTCTCTTTAGCAGCAGCATGAAGGAGATCCAGAAGGTGCAGCAGCAGCTGATGGAGAACTTCAAGTGCAAGAACCTTGGGGAGGTAAAGTACTACCTCGGGATGCACGTGGAGAGGGATCTGGATCACAGGTGGTTGAAGCTGCACCAGGAGAAGTTCATCAAGGAGCTTGGGGAGAAGTATGGAATTGAGAATGAGCGCAAGGTTGCAACTCCCCTGCCAGCAGAATTCAAGCTTGTGAAAGCTGCAGAGGATGAAGGGGTTGAAGCCGAGGAGCAGCAGCAATTTCAGTCCTTGGTGGGCAGCCTCTTGTATGCAGCAGTTCACACGAGACCCGACATCTCTTTCTCGGTTGGGCAGCTGGCTAGGGTAGTGCAGAATCCATCAGAGGAGCAGGTGGATGCAGCTGAGCGTGTGGTGAAGTATCTGAACTCTCACCCAAGCATTGGAGTTCAATACTCCGCATCTGCACAGGTGAAGCAGAAAGGGGTTGAGGTGCTGAAAGAGAAGGGGGAGAGGCTTGGAGAAGGCAAGCTTTTTCTCACTTACTGATGCTACGTGGGCCTCTGAGAAGGAGGATTCCTCATCTGTGGGAGGATACATCTGCGTAGTTGGGGGAGGACCGGTTAGTTGGAGGTCAAAGAAGCAGACGGAGACAGCACTCTCTTCCGTGGAATCAGAGTACATGGCGATGTTCCATGGGGTGAAGGAGGTGATTTGGCTGAGGAGGCTGTTGGAGGAGATTGGCCAGGAGCAAAAGGTTGCTACGCCGCTGTTTTGTGATAGCAAGGGAGCTCTTGGGATGGCCAGGAACGCTGTGCTTCATGGGCTGAATAAGCACATGCGTATCAAGTGGCACTGGCTGCGTAAGGAGGTGAAGAGGGGGACGGTGAATCTGATCTACATCAAGACTCACCAGCAGCCAGCAGACTTCCTCACCAAGAGGCTTGCGGATGAGTCTCATTGGCGTTGTGTGCGCATGAGTGGAATGAGCATGAACTAGTATGGAATGATGGGGATGCAGCCGGCAGGCTGAGGGGGAGTGTGTTGGGTGCAAATTCACATTGCACGACATCCTGCCGTCTGTTTGTACGAGTATGTGTGTGCGAATGCATTTGCGTGTGAATGGTGTGTTTGTGTGTTTGTTTGCTTTCGCAATTTTCGCTTGAAGCATTTGCAGGTACTCGCAAAATGTGCGCTTCGGCATAACATTGTACGCGCTATGAACAGTACAAGCAGAAAGGACGAGCTCGCAAAGGAACCCAAGATGGAAGCTTTGCGGTTCAACTTACTTGATTGCGCAGATTCAGTTCTATCCAACTCGAAATTGTACTGTTTTGTTTGGTTGACTATAGTGTAGCAGGGCAGGCATTATAGGGGTACAATTTAGGTGAAGGTTGGATGTTGTTTGTCTGTATCTGCATGCTACAGGGCCAGGGGAAACCAGCGGAACCAGCATTTGGCTGGTTGGGCAAAGACAAAACAGGTTCTGTTTTTAGGACCTGAACCTGGTTGTTGTTTACCCAGGTTGGAAAAACAGAACCAGAGGTTGTTTACCAACCTACCACCTGCTGTTTTGTCCAGCCAGGTTGGTTCTGTTGCTTGGAATTATTTGGGCTCATCCCTGGTTCTTCCCAGGTTGATTCCCAAGGTCCTTGCTAGCTAGAGCTATTTATTCCTTCTCTGTTTGTACCTGAACATAGTGAAATTGACTCAAGCGAATTCCTTCCTTGCTGGAATTTCTTTTCTACGCGGTGCGACGGCGGAATGCTACCCGAGTCAACGCTAGTACGCTAGCACTCCAACGCTAGGCTAACGCTGTCCGAGCCATAACTTCGTAATGGCAGAACTTTTCGCGAGGCAACTTGGCTTATTTTAAAGCTCTTAGAGTGAGCTTCGATATAGAAAATTCTCAGCTTAATCCGATCGACGGTCTGCACGATACGCTGCGCGACGTTCAAGGTACTCTTGCTGTTTTGACTAAGTCCCTCTTGATCCCTCTCTCTACAAACTCGGACCCGAGGATAGGGGCTGGTCTTGTACCAGGCACCCAAGGACCCTTGGAGGTGACCCCGAGGAGAGGTTTTAAGTGTGATAAAGTCTTAATAGCTTGAGTTTATTAGGCCCTTACACCAACACATTTAAGGGAGCGGATGGCAAGCCGGTGGTGCTGCACGACGTTCTCCTCGTCCCCGACCTGAAGGCCAACCTCATCTCCCTCCGTAAGCTTGGCAAGGCTGGGGTGAACACCAACACGGATGGGGCTCGCACTTATAAGGGGAAGCTGGGCAATCGGGTGCTTTGGGATCTGCACGAGAGCAAGGATGTGTACAGATCCATGTGGCAGCTGCCGGCGCTGGCGTGGCATGGTGAGGGGCAGGCTAGAGAGGGGTCTGCATCCCAGGGGGAGTGCAACGCCGTTGGAGGGGTTGGTGTGAAAGTGTCGGCCAGATCTGGGGAGACGGATTGGGCAACGGCACACCGACGCTTGGGGCATGTGGCAATGCCTTTGCTGAAGCAGCTGGAGAAGGATGGAGCCGTTAAGGGCTTGAAGCTGAACGGACAACCACCCGATGATAACTGTGAAATCTGTTTGCTCTCAAAGTTTACCCGTTTCCCCTTCCATAGTGTGGCTGGCAGGAGCAAAAAGCCGTTGGAGCTGGTCCACATGGACTTGGTGGGGCCGCTGCTGGTTCAGGGACACAAGGGGGAGCGGTACTTCCTGACCATTGTGGATGATTGGAGCAGGCTTATGTGGGCATATCCGCTGAAGCAGAAGGACCATGCCGCCTCTACGATACGGGAAGATTGGCTGCCATTCGTGGAGAAGCAAGCGGAGTGTGTGGTGAAGCGGATTAGGACAGATCGGGGTGGTGAGTTCCTTGGAGCTGAGATGACGGCCTGGCTCAAGAAGCAGGGCATCCAGAGGGAGCTGACCACGGCTTACACCCCACAGTCTAATGGTGTAGCAGAACGGGCGAACCGGACAATTCTGGAGACAGCTAGGGCGCTGCTCATAGAATCTGGGCTGGGCAACTCCATGTGGCCCCATGCTGTTCGGCACGCTACCGTCGCTAGGAACAGGGTACTCACAAAGGTTGGGGATGACTCGTGGGTGCCGTTGGAGAGGTGGCTTGGGAGGAAGCCGCCGGTGGACATGCTGAGGGTGTTCGGTTGCATGGCAGTCGCCCACGTTCCCAAGACCTACCGCAGTAAGTTGGGGGCGAGTGCAATCTGGTGTGTGCATTTGGGGCTGGCTGCTGAGAGCAAGGGATGGCTGCTGTGGGAGCCTTCCAAGGGTGTGTTGTTTGACAGCAGGGATGTGAAGTTTGTTGAGGGCATGATGTATGGGAGCTGGGAGAAACAGCCGGAGGCCAGGGTGTCCCAGCAGATGGAGCAGATCACCATGCAGCTGGACCTGACTCCTAGTGTGTGGGAGGAGGGAGAGGAGGCAGCTGCAGAGGGTGGTGATAAAGAGAAGGTGCAAGAGGCACCTGCTGGTGGAGGTGATGGTGTGGAGATTAGCGGTAGCACTAGTGGAGCTGCTGGATCCGAGGGAGGAGAGCAGCAGCAGGGGAAAACTAAGAAGCCGAAGGGTGTTATTATGAAGGGATGGGAGACACCCGTCTCCAGGCCAGGACGTACCCGTATGGCTACTAAGAAGCTGACTGCAGGAGCTGATGTAGCGGAGCAGCAGCTTGGAACTGAGGAGGCATTGCTGATTCTACCGCATGGCTATGACCCGGATGAGGAGGATCAACCTGCGTACTGTTTTCTTGCCCCTGCACCAGAGGAACCAGCTAGCATGGAGGAGGCATTAGCTGGACCAGATAGGGACAAATGGCTAGCTTCCAGGGATGCTGAGTACCAGAGCCTGCTGGAGAATGGGACTTGGGAACTAGTGGTGCTGCCTGAGGGAAAGAAAGCGGTACAATGCAAGTGGGTGCTAAGGATCAAGACTGACGACAAGGGGCAGGTCACCATCTACAAGAGTAGGTTGGTGGCTAAGGGGTTTATGCAGAAGGAGAAGCGGGACTTCAATGAGATCTTTGCTCCCACTGCTAAACCCCCTACCCTTCGTGTCTTGTTGGCAGATGCAGCCGTTAGTGGGAAGTTCATTATCCAGATGGACATATCAACGGCATTTCTCAACGGGATTTTAGAGGAGGAGGTGTTCATGACGCAGCCACCTGGGTATGAGGATGGTACGGGCAGGGTGTGCAAGCTGAAAAAGTCCATCTATGGCTTGAAGCAGGCGCCACGCTGCTGGTACCAGAAGTTGGCAGCTGTTTTAGAGGAGATGGGATTCAGGACCAGCAGCTGTGATGAGAGCCTCTTTCTCAAGGGGGAGGGGGAGAAGCTGGTGCTGTTTCTGGTCTATGTGGACGACATTCTTCTCTTTAGCAGCAGCATGAAGGAGGTCCAGAAGGTGCAGCAGCAGCTGATGGAGAACTTCAAGTGCAAGAACCTTGGGGAGGTAAAGTACTACCTCGGGATGCACGTGGAGAGGGATCTGGATCACAGGTGGTTGAAGCTGCACCAGGAGAAGTTCATCAAGGAGCTTGGGGAGAAGTACGGAATTGAGAATGAGCGCAAGGTTGCAACTCCCCTGCCAGCAGAATTCAAGCTTGTGAAAGCTGCAGAGGATGAAGGAGTTGAAGCCGAGGAGCAGCAGCAATTTCAGTCCTTGGTGGGCAGCCTCTTGTATGCAGCAGTTCACACGAGACCCGACATCTCTTTCTCGGTTGGGCAGCTGGCTAGGGTAGTGCAGAATCCATCAGAGGAGCAGATGGATGCAGCTGAGCGTGTGGTGAAGTATCTGAACTCTCACCCAAGCATTGGAGTTCAATACTCTGCATCTGCACAGGTGAAGCAGAAAGGGGTTGAGGTGCTGAAAGAGAAGGGGGAGAGGCTTGGAGAAGGCAAGCTTTTTCTCACTTGCTTTACTGATGCTACGTGGGCCTCTGAGAAGGAGGATTCCTCATCTGTGGGAGGATACATCTGCGTAGTTGGGGGAGGACCGGTTAGTTGGAGGTCAAAGAAGCAGACGGAGACAGCACTCTCTTCCGTGGAGTCAGAGTACATGGCGATGTTCCATGAGGTGATTTGGCTGAGGAGGTTGTTAGAGGAGATTGGCCAGGAGTAGAAGGTTGCTACGCCGCTGTTTTGTGATAGCAAGGGAGCTCTTGGGATGGCCAGGAACGCTGTGCTTCATGGGCTGAACAAGCACATGCGTATCAAGTGGCACTGGCTGCGTAAAGAGGTGAAGAGGGGGACGGTGAATCCGCTCTACATCAAGACTCACCAGCAGCCAGCAGACTTCCTCACCAAGAGGCTTGCGGATGAGCCTCATTGGCGTTGTGTGCGCATGAGTGGAATGAGCATGAACTAGTATGGAATGATGGGGATGCAGCCGGCAGGCTGAGGGGGAGTGTGTTGGGTGCAAATTCATATTGCACGACATCCTGCCGTCTGTTTGTACGAGTATGCGTGTGCGAATGCATTTGCGTGTGAATGGTGTGTTTGTGTGTTTGTTTGCTTTCGAAATTTTCGCTTGAAGCATTTGCAGGTACTCGCAAAAATGTGCGCTTCGGCATAACATTGTACGCGCTATGAACAGTACAAGCAAAAAGGACGAGCTCGCAAAGGAACCCAAGATGGAAGCTTTGCGGTTCGGCTTACTTGATTGCGCAGATTCAGTTCTATCCAACTCGAAATTGTACTGTTTTGTTTGGTTGACTATAGTGTAGCAGGGCAGGCACTATAGGGGTACAATTTAGGTGAAGGTTGGATGTTGTTTGTCTGTATCTGCATGCTACAGGGCCAGGGGAAACCAGCGGAACCAGCATTTGGCTGGTTGGGCAAAGACAAAACAGGTTCTGTTTTTAGGACCTGAACCTGGTTGTTGTTTTCCCAGGTTGGAAAAACAGAACCAGAGGTTGTTCACCAACCTATCACCTGCTATTTTGTTCAGCCAGGTTGGTTCTGTTGCTTGGAATTATTTGGGATCATCCCTGGTTGTTCCCAGGTTGATTCCCAAGGTCCTTGCTAGCTAGAGCTATTTATTCCTTCTCTGTTTGTACCTGAATATAGTGAAATTGATTCAAGCGAATTCCTTCCTTGCTGGAATTTCTTTTCTACGCGGTGCGACGGCGGAATGCTACCCGAGTCAACGCTAGTACGCTAGCACTCCAACGCTAGGCTAACGCTGTCCGAGCCATAACTTCGTAATGGCATAACTTTTCGCGAGGCAACTTGGCTTATTTTAAAGCTCTTAGAGTGAGCTTCGATATAGGAAATTCTCAGCTTAATCCGATCGACGGTCTGCACGATACGCTGCGCGACGTTCAAGGTACTCTTGCTGTTTTGACTAAGTCCCTCTTGATCCCTCTCTCTACAAACTCGGACCCGAGGATAGGGGCTGGTCTTGTACCAGGCACCCAAGGACCCTTGGAGGTGACCCCGAGGAGAGGTTTTAAGTGTGATAAAGTCTTAATAGCTTGAGTTTATTAGGCCCTTACACCAACAGCACATGCGTATCAAGTGGCACTGGCTGCGTAAGGAGGTAAAGAGGGGGACGGTGAATCCAATCTACATCAAGACTCACCAGCAGCCAGCAGACTTCCTCACCAAGAGGCTTGCAGATGAGCCACATTGGCGTTGTGTGCACTTGAGTGGAATGAGCATGAACTAGTATGGAATGATGGGGATGCAGCCGACAGGCTGAGGGGGAGTGTGTTGAGTGCAAATTCACATTGCACGACATCTTGCCGTCTGTTTGTACGAGTATGCATGTCTGAATGCATTTGGGTATGAATGGAATGTTCGTGTATTTGTTTGCTTTCGCAATTTTCGCTTGAACCATTTGCAGGTACTCGCGCATTATGCGCTTCGGCACAACATTGTACGCGCTATGAACAGTACAAGCAGAAAGGACGAGCTCGCAAAGGAACCCAAGATGGAAGCTTTGCGGTTCGGCTTACTTGATTGCGCAGATTCAGTTCTATCCAACTCGAAATTGTACTGTTTTGTTTGGTTGACTATAGTGTAGAAGGGCAGGCATTATAGGGGTACAATTTAGGTGAAGGTTGGATGTTGTTTGTCCGTATCTGCATGCTACAGGGCCAGGGGAAACCAGCGGAACCAGCATTTGGCTGGTTGGGCAAAGAGAAAACAGGTTCTGTTTTTAGGACCTGAACCTGGTTGTTGTTTTCCCAGGTTGGAAAAACAGAACCAGAGGTTGTTAACCAACCTACCACCTGCTATTTTGTCCAGCCAGGCTGGTTCTGTTGCTTGGAATTATTTGGGATCATCCTTGGTTGTTCCCAGGTTGATTCCCAAGGTCCTTGCTAGCTAGAGCTATTTATTCCTTCTCTGTTTGTACCTGAATATAGTGAAATTGATTCGAGTGAATTCCTCCCTTCCTGGAAATTCATTTCTACGCCGTGCGACGGCGGAATGCTACCCGAGTTAACGCTAGTACGCTAGCACTCGAACGCTAGGCAAACGCTGTCCGAGCCATAACTTTGTAATGGCAGAACATTTCGCGAGGTAATTTAGTTTATTTTTAAGTTCTTGGAGCGAGCTTCGATATAGGAAATTCTCAGCTTAACCGATCGATGGTCTGCACGATACGCTGCGCGACGTTCAAGGTACTCTTGCTGTTTTGACTAAGTCTCTCTTGATCCCTCTCTCTACAAACTCGGACCCGAGGATAAGGGCTGGTCTTGTACCAGGCACCCAAGGACCCTTGGAGGTGACCCCGAGGAGAGGTTTTAAGTGTGAAAAAGTCTTAATAGCTTGAGTTTATTAGGCCCTTACACCAACACTCCTAACAGTAACTTCGCTACATCCTACACCTATTACTTATATTCTTATTCCTATCTCATCTTCCTATGGACTTAGTATGAAGCCCACAATCTACCATCATTCTACTGTTAGTGCATATGCATTAAGTGCATATGCGGTGATACTAACTGGCCTGTTGGTCCAATGGACCGGTTGGACCAACGGGCCTGTTGGTCCAGTAGATCGGCTGGACCAACTGGCCTAATGGTCCATAGGACCGGTTGGACCAACTAGCCTGTTGGTCCAGTGGACCGGTCTGACCAACTGACCCGGTTGTCTAGTGAATCGGTTGGACCAACTGGATTGTTGGTCCAGTGGTTGGATCAATTGGCCTGTTGGTCTAGTGGATATGTTGGACCGGTTGGACCAACTGGCCTGTTGGTCCAATGGACCGGTTTGACCGGTTGGATCGATTCGCGTATTGGTCTAGTAAATGTTGGTGCAACCCTATGGTTTGCACTCGGCTTCTTGTCCGTATGTGTGCATGCGTGTCTGCATAGAATGGTATGAGGGTATGGGGTATAATATACATTTCAGGCTTATAATAGTGTATGAATGTTGATTCATGATGTCGAGTATCGATTCAATAGCGAGTTATCGCTAATAGCGTGTCACTCGGTCATTTGTGTCCCGTGCGCGGTTTCTATTTTGTCGTAAGCCTCGTGCAAGGTTTCTAATTTGTCGTGTATATGGAACGTTCGGCGTGTCGCAAGTGTGTGCAGTAGACCCATCAAGAACTCAAGGATGAGTTTGTGGTGAAGAACCAGAGCCTTGGTGTCAAGATTTAAGTGATCTTGAAGCCCGCGAAAAGGGTACACCTCAAGATATTGACGATAGTTACATTACTTTGTGTAGTGGAACATTTCACTTGGTGTAGGCCCTAGTGAAGGGTATTTTAGAGACCCTTCGTGAATGGGGACAGTGTGGTACTGTTCCGCATCACTGTACCTCGGCTCTTTGGGTTTGTATGAGCTGGGAGTGTTAGGTGCATATTCACATTGCAGGACATCCTGCCGTCTGTTTGTACGAGTGTGCGTGTGCGAATGCATTTGGGTGTGAATGGAATGTTTGTGTGCTTTTTTGCTTTCGCAGTTTTCGCTTGATGCATTTGCAAGTACTCTTCGGCACAACATTGTACGCGCTATGAACAGTATAAGCAGAAAGGACGAGCTCGCAAAGGAACCCAAGATGGGAGCTTTGCGGTTCGGTTGAATTAATTGTGCAGATTCTGTTCTATCCAACTCGAAATTGTACTGTTCTTTTTGGTTGACTATAGTGTAGCAGGGCAGGCACTATAGAGGTACAATTTAGGTGAAGGTTGGTTGTTGTTTGTCTATATCTGCATGCTACAGGGCCAAGGAAAACCAGCGGAACCAGCATTTGGCTGGTTGGGCAAAGAGAAAACAGGTTCTGTTTTTAGGACCTGAACCTGGTTGTTGTTTTCCCAGGTTGGAAAAACAGAACCAGAGGTTGTTTACCAACCTACCACCTGCTGTTTTGTCCAGCCAGGCTGGTTCTGCTGCTTGGAACTTTTTGGGATCATCCCTGGTTGTTCCCAGGTTGATTCCCAAGGTCCTTGTTAGCTAGAGCTATTTATTCCTCCTCTTTTTATACCTGAATATAGTGAAATTGATTCAAGCAAATTCCCTCCTTCCTGGAAATTCGTTTCTACGCGGTGCGACGGCGGAATGCTACCTGAGTCAACGCTAGTACGCTAGCACTCCAATGCTAGGCAAACGCTGTCCGAGCCATAACTTCGTAATGGCAGAACTTTTCGCGAGGCAACTTGGTTCATTTTACAGCTCTTGGAGCAAGCTTCGATATAGGAAATTCTCAGCTTGATCCGATTGACGGTCTGCACGATATGCTGCGCGACGTTCAAGGTACTCTTGCTGTTTTGACTAAGTCCCTCTTGATCTCTCTCTCTACAAACTCGAACCCGAGGTTAGAGGCTGGTCTTGTACCAGGCACCCAAGGACCCTTGGAGGTGACCCCGAAGAGAGGTTTTAAGTTTGATAAAGTCTTAATAGCTTGAGTTTATTAAGCCCTTCCACCAACAGGGAGTTATCCCCAACTCGTAAGTCTTCCTAATTTATTTTCTAAGACCATAGTGGCTGTCATAGTGCCATTCATTCAAACCAACGCTTTGTCGTCAATACTGGATGAAATCGTGCTACCTATAATGCCCGTTATAGGGGACGTTAAGACGCTCCAGATCCAAGTTGAATCAGGTCATTTGAATCTATGACCAGGACGTTATGAACGTCTAAAGCCGCTGTGCAGAAATCCGAGTCTGCACTCTATCTTTCGCTTTAGGCACATTGAAGCCTACTGTGACTATAACAAATGGTATCAGAGCCCCTTGGAGCAGTTTCGACAATGGCCGGACCTGATGAAAGGGGTGGCAGAGGTGCTCGTGGCAGTGGAGAAGCCCAAGGTGAAGGCCAACCCCGTGACTCAGCCATGGCGCCCGTGCAACCAAGTGTTGGCCCATCTAGGGAAGAGCCTAGAGTGTTTGGCCTTGACAACTTTGCTGAGTGGTCCTTTAGAATGAAGAGCGTATTTGACCACTATGACATGCTGGAGGTGATGGAAGAAACGGAGAAGCGCCCCGAGAACGACCCGGAGAAGAGCACATGGGTGTGGAAGAGTGCACAAGGCTATCTCCTACTTGGGCAAGCGTAGGGGAGCAGCCAAATCCGTCACATCAAGCCATTCCAGCGTGAACCAGAGAAGGGACCAAAAGCATGGGCTTCTCTCAAGGGTGTACACGCTCCTGCAATAGCGGCGATAGCTATGGTGTTGGAACGGCAAATGGCAACACTACGAATTGACGAGGATGAAGCGGTTGAAGAAGGGGTGCAGAAATTCTTCGACTTGTTGACGCAGCTTGAGGGAGCTGATTTGAACTACAGTGAGCTCCAGAAGAATACCAAGTTGCTGGCCTTACTCACGGAGTCATGGTCCTCGCTCATCATCAACCTCAACCGAGATCTGCCCCTCTCGCTCGAAGATGTGAAGCGAGCAATCCTTCAAGAGGATTTCCGCCGCCGTGAGTTGGCGATTGCGGATGGCGCTGGGGCAGCAAGCATTGGCTGGGGGTACGGCCGTTGAAGAGGAAGAGACGAAGGGGAGGCAGATTTGGCAGCAACAACTTCAATAGAGGCCGCGGGAGTGGCATTTACGGCAGCGACGACAAGAGCTATAGACGCGGTCGCGGCCGATTCGATGGCGAGTGCCATTTTTGCCACAAGAGCGGACACATGTGGCACGACTGCTACAAACTCCCTGATGGTTGGACCCCTGCTCAAAGCCAGGAGGGTCGAGGAGCAGGAGGAGGGAGAGGAATAGGCCGTGGAGGCCGTGGCGGTCGCGGAAGTGGAGCTGCAAACATGCGGAAAGAAGATAATGAGATGGACCTGAGCGGCGATGGTTACCCGGGTCAATTCTACTTTGTGTCAACGCAAGCACCGGCTGGACCAGAGAAGGATGAAGGCTTTGAGAAGCCAGCAGCTGTGGGAAAGGTGACCCTACATCCCTTGGACTATTGGGTGATCGATAGTGGCGCTACCTACACCATGACACCTCGCGCGAACTTGCTCACCGAACTTGAACCATCACCGGTGAAGCATGTCACATCTGCTTTGGGGCAGCGAGCAGAGGTGAATGGGTATAGGGTGCTGATGGGAAGATGGTGGGCCTCAAGAACGTGCTTTGGGTGCCCAGCCTTGCGGCGAACCTGATTTCCGTGTGGTGATTGGCAAAGGCCGGCATGGACACGAGCTCAAAGGGTGCTAAGACCTATACCGGTAGGCTTGGCGAGTGGATTCTTTGGGACCTTCACGAGATGTGGCAGATCCCTGTGGTCTCCATGTCTAAGGAGAGGCAAGTGGCAGCAAGCATCAGCGCCAAGGGCGAAGCGGTTGGTAGTGGCGATGGTGTGAACGATCGCGCCAAGGAGAGCAAGCTCAATAAGAGCAAACCTGGAGTGACCAACAAGCTCGGTGATCCTAAAGAGAATGTTGCAGCAGCCTAGGAGCAGCACAAGGGTGAGGATAACCCCGAGGCAGCAGCGGAGGAGGACTACAGTGAGAGTATGTGGGGCACTATTGCGAGTGCGGCATTCTCTGCCTCTCTTCCTCTCGACGCCTCGTCTTCCTTCCCTTCAGCACGGGTTTGAGCCCAAGTCGCCTCGCTTTCCCTCGCTATAATCACACCTCCTGCTTGCGCTGCTTCCACAGACTCATGGGGCGCATCTGGTAAGGCATTCGTTTTAGTCGCATTCGGCCCAGTCACATCCCATGCCGCCACGTCAGATACTCTCACATTTGACGCTGTCACATTCGACGCTGTCACATTCTCCCGGGCAGCAGATCTCCCCTCAGTTGTGGAAACTCGGATAGAGTCAACTTCGGCTACGGGGGAGTGTGATTGGCTCACCTTGCATCGGAGAATGGGACATGTGGCTCTGCCCATCTTGCCGCAGCTAGTAAAGAATCAGATGGTTGCTGGCATACGTGTGAAGGGGGAGCTCGATGAGGTACTTGGCTGCCCGACATGCATGCAAGCCAAGTTCACTCGTTTCCGTTCTCGAGTTCGGAGGCAATGGCTAAGGCACCACTTGATGAGGTGGTGATGAACGTGGTGGGCCCCTTCAAGCTTGGAGCTGCTAGAGCATAGTATTTCCTCACCATAGTGGATGTCTACACCTGCATGACTTGGGTGTACGTACTGTCCAAGAAGAGCGGTGGAGAAACGGTGAAGATCGATTGGTTGCCGATGGTGGAGCGGCAACAAGACCGGCTAGTCAAGTCGGTCCCCACCGATCGAGGGGGAGAGTTCATGAGCAAGGAGTTTGGATTATGGCTGAAGAAGATTGGGATAAGGCACTCCCTTACCATGCCATACTCCCCTGCAATGAACGGTATCGCCGAGCGAGCGAACCGCACAATCACAGAGACGTCACGCGGGTTGCTCATAGGAGCCGGGCTACCCGACTATTTCTGGCCTGATGCGGTGGGGAGTGCGCGTGTGGCCAAGAGCAGAGCTTTGACTCATGTGGGAGTAGACAAATGGGTGCCCTATGTGGAGTGGATTGGAAGGAAGCCAAAGGTGGATATGCTTCGGGTGTTCGGGTGCTTGTGCATGGCGCTCGTACCTATGCATCTTTGGCACAAAAAGCTTGGTGCCAAGGCGAAATGGGCCGTGCACTTGGGCATGGCTCAAAACAACAAGGGGTGGTTTCTTTGGGACCCATTCACCAAGAAGTTCATGGTGAGCAGGGATTGCAAGTTCATGGAGAACCTGATGTACAAGAACTGGAAGGCGGAGAACAATGCAAAGATATGCATGCGGTTTGGGGAGGTGAAGAGTTCCGGCCTGGAGCACGTGGAGCTGAGCAGTGGTAGCAATACCACAAGGCAATCTTTCCTTGTGAATGGGGAAGATGAGGCCAAGGATGCAGAGAAACAAGAGGAGGAAGATGAGCTACAAGTGCTCCACGGATCCGAGTCATCCTGCAGCAACGCCAAGGCCTTCAAGTCCCTGCAGCTGAGGAGGAAGGAAGGGGCAAGAGGAGATTTCAAGCCTCTAATAGGCTGACCTATGATGCATCGGGAAAGCAAGGCAAGTCAGCCCTGGCCGGAGCGGCAATGATGGTCGGAGATGATGAGGAAAGCGACTACGAGGAGTGTGCCTTCATATTCTTCCCTCCGGTGGAGATGCCGGGGGAACCAACAACTCTCAAAGAGGCCTTGGAGAGTAGTGATGCTGAGGAGTGGAAGAAGGCCAGGGAGAGCGAGCTGAAGAGTATTGAGGAGAACGACACGTGGGAGTTGGTGGAGCTACCGGATGGGCGTAAGGCGATTGCGTCCAAGTGGCTCTTCAAGATCAAATCGGACGCCGACGGCAAGATCGAGCGCTACAAGTCTAGGCTTGTAGCCAAGGGGTACCAGCGAAAGGAGAAGGTGGACTTCAAGGGGCTGTTTGCTCCTGTGGTGAAGCCAACGACGCTGCGGACCCTACTCGCGGGAGCCGCCATCAAAGGATGGGTGGTGAAGCAGATAGACATTGTAACGGCATTCCTCAACGGCGTTCTAGAGAAAGAGATATTCATGGCGAAGCCAGAGCGGTTTGACGATGGTAGTGACAAAGTGTGGAAGCTGAAGAAGGCCCTCTATGGGCTGAACCAGGCCCCTAGGCAATGGTACATGAAGCTGCACGAAGTGTTGGAGGAGATCGGCTTCACTTCCTCAACGGCCGATCACTCCTTGTTCATGCTTGGCAAGGGGGAGCAGAGGAGCTTCATGGTGGTGTATGGAGATGACATCCTCATCTTCTCACCCTCCTCTGACCTTGTGAAGGAGGTGATGCTGAAACTTCAAGACATGTTCAAGTGCAAGTCCCTTGGTGACGTGAACTTCTACCTTGGGCTCCACATCAAGCATGACGTGGAGAAGCGGTGCATACGGGTGCACCAACGGAAGTAGCTAGAGGCCTTGGCTGCCAACTTTGGCCAGAGTGAAGGCCATGTGGCTACTCCCTTTCCTTTTGGGTTCAAGTGTGTGTAGGGACCAGATGAGGAGAGCGTTGGTGAAGATGAGAGGCGCCGTTTTCACTTGTTGGTGAGCAGCCTCATGTATGCGGCGGTAAACACTCGGCCGGACGTGGCCTTTGCTACCGGGCAGCTGGATAAGGTTGTGCAATGCCCTAATGAGGAGCAGGTAGCAGCTGGAATGAGGGTGGCCAAGTACCTTGGCCAAACACCGACCGTTGGGCTGCAATACTCGGCGGCGGCGCAAAGGCGCCAAAAACGCGCGGATGGTGCAGAACCTGAGCGTTTGTTCCTCACCGCATTCTCCGATGCCTCTTATGCATCGGAAACAGAGGACATGACAAGTGTGGGAGGCTTCATCTGCTGTGTTGGTGGAGGCCCAACTGCTTGGGAGAGCAAGAAGCAGGCTGATCAAGCATTGAGGTCGGTGGAGTCCGAGTACATGGCACTCTTCCGTGCCGTACGGGAGATTGTGTGGCAGCGTCATTTGTTGGCTGAATTGGGGGAGGAGCAGCAAGGACCTACCCCACTGTATTGTGACAGCCAGGTCCCATTGCTCTTGCTAAGAACCCTGTGTTGCACGGCCTCACCAAGCACATGAGGGTGAAGTGGCATTGGACGAGGAGCATGGTGGCCGCGGGTGAAGTTGAGTTGCGCTACGTGAAGACCACAGGGTAGCCGGCTGACATGATGACTAGGAGGCTGGTGGAGCAGCAGCATTGGAAGTATTGCAAGCTAGCTGGGATGGCTCTGAAGTGAGAGAGCAACATATCCTAAGGCCAACAATCCGAGGAGGAGTTTGTTGGTGCAACCCTACGGTTTGCACTCGGCTCGTTGTCCGTATGCGTGCATGCGTATGTGCATGGAATGGTATGAGGGCATGGGATAAAATATATATTTCATACTTATAATGTCAGAATGTTATAATTGTCTAGCCTGCAGTGGGGTACTCTATAGCGAGTACAACCCAATTAGGGTTTCCTATATGTATGCCAACTGCTGCTAGTGCAACCCCATCTCTCCTTCATTTTCGTTCTAAGTTTCACATGCTATTAGAGCATCTACGCTCCTGGCCTGTGGGCCCACCTAACTGCTTCCGCTGCTACTCTGTATGTTACACGCCCCGTGGCGTGCGACGGTCTTTTTTTTTCCTTCCCCTCCTAGAGGCCCCTCTCACGGCCCCTCGCGCCGCCCTTAGCGGCCCCGTCGCCACCCTTCTCGGCCCCTCGAGGCCCCTTCGGGGCCCCGTCGCCGCCCCTAGCGGCCCCGTTGCCGCCCTTCCAGGCCCCTCGCGGCCCCTTCGCGGCCCCGTCGCTGCCCCTAGCGGCTCGTCGCCGCCCTTCCAGGCCCCTCGCCGTCCCTAGCCGGCCCCGTCGCCGCCCCTATCGGCCCCGTCGCCGCCACCAGTGGCCCCGTCGCCGCCCCTAGTGGCCCCGTCGCCGCCCCTATCGGCCCCGTCGCCGCCTCCAGCGGCCCCGTCGCCGCCACTTGCTGCCCCGTCGCCGCCCCTTTCGGCCCTGCCTCGACTCTTTTCCCGTCGCCTGTCGAGGCGACCTGAGGGGCGACCTGGGGGGGGGCGAGCGTCGCCCCTTGTGCCGCCTGTTTTGGCGCCCAGGGAGGCCGCGCGTTGCCCCCCCCCCGGTAACCTCCCTACCCGCCGTCCCGCCCTACCCTGTTTTAGGGTCTGGGGGTGGCGAGTAGGGGGGGCGGGTAAGTGGTCTCCCCTCCTCCTCCTCCTCCTCCTCCTCCTCCTCCTCCTCCTCCTCCTCCTCCTCCTCCTCCTCCTCCTCCTCTGTCTCCTGCTGCAGCTGCCGCTCAAGGGGGTGGGTGTGTGGGAGTCGACGGAGTGGTGCTAGGGGGTGGGGTGTGAGTGAACCTAGGGTGCAGCAAGGGGTGTCTGATATGGGGGTGCTGTGGGAGTGGAACTAGGGTTTGAGCAGGGGGTGTGTGTCGAGGGGTGTGGGGCAGCTGGAGGAGGTTGTGTGAAGGTAGCTGTCATGTTGCCTGCAGCGCCTGTAGTCCATCGCCCTTGCTTCGGTAGCCAGTGAGCCTGTTGCACTAGTCGCCAGCAGGTCCGTTGCTCCTGCCGCTCGTCTATAGCCGCGGAGCCAGTTACTCCAGTAGTCCGTCGCCCTTGCTTCGGTAGTAACTGAGTCAGCGGCTCCTGTGCCCGTGCCTCTACAGCTTCAGTCGTTGCCTCCCATCTTTTCTCCCTCCACAGTTCCTCCTCCTCCTCACTTGCCCGCTGTGATTAACTCTAGCTTTGCTCGCTATTGTGAACTCCTGCTCTATGCCTGCTTGCTCATTGTGCTGATTACACCCCACTTTGGCTATAGGGGTGTGTCAGAATGTTATAATTGTCTAGCCTGCAGTGGGGTACACTATAGTGAGTACAACCCAATTAGGGTTTCCTATATGTATGCCAACTGCTGCTAGTGCAACCCCCTCTCTCCTCCATTCTCGTTCTAAGTTTCACATATAATAGTGTGGGAATGTTGAATCATGATGTCGAGTGTGTGTGTGTCGAGTCAATAGCGAGTTATCGCTAGTAGCGTGTCACCCGGTGATTTGTGTCCCGTGCGCGGTTTCTATTTTGTCGTGTGTCTCATGCATGGTTTCTATTTTGTCGTGTGTGTAGAACGTTCAGCGTTTCACAGGTGTGTGTAGCAGACCCATCAAGAACTCAAGGATGAGTTTGTGGTGAAGAACCAGAGCCTTGGTGTCAAGATTCAAGTGATCGCGAAGCCCGCGAAAAGGGTACACCTCAAGATATTGAACATTATTACATTACTTTGTGTAGTGTAACATTTTGTTTGGTGTAGGCCCTAGTGAAGGGTAGTTTCGAGACCCTTCGTGGTTGGGGACAGTGTGGCACCGTTCCACATCACTGTACCTTGGCTCTTTGGGTTTGTAGGAGCTGGGAGTCATTCTCAACTCGTAACTCTTCCTAATTTGTGTTCTAAGACTATAGTGGCTGCCATAGAGCCGTTCGTTCAAACCAACGCATTGTCGTTATTACTTGGTGAAATCGTGCGATCTAAATTGCCTATTGTAGGCGACGTTACGGCGCTCTAAATCTAAGTTGAGTCAGGTCATTTGAAGCTGTGACCAGAAAGATATAAAGCTATAAAGCCGCTCTGCAGAAAACCGACTGAGCACTCCATGTTTCGCTTTAGGCACATTGAAGCCTACTGTGACTAAAAGATTAATCCGGTTGGACCAACTAGCCTGTTGGTGCAATGGACAAGTTGGACCAGCTAGCATGTTGAAACACTAGACCGATTGGACAAACTGTTCTATTGGTCCAATGGATTGGCTAGACGAAGTGGCCTGTTTGTCCAATGGACAAGTTGGAACAACTGGCCTGTTGGTCCAATAGACCGGTTGGACCAACTGGCCTGTTGGTGCAGTAGACCGGTTGGACCAACTCGCCTGTTGGTCCAGTAGACCGGTTGGACTAACTGGCCTGTTGGTCCAGTAGACCGGTTGGACCAACTGGCTCGTTGGACTAGTGGACCGGTTGGACCAGCCGGCCTAGTGGTGTAGTGGACAGGATGGACCAACTAGCCTACTGGTCCAGTGAACCGGTTGGATCAACTAGCCTGATGGTATAGTAAATCAGTTGGACCAACTGGCCTCTTGCTCCACTGGGCTAGTTAGACCAACTCGTATGTTGGTCCAGTAAATTAGTTTGACTAGCTGACCTGTTGGTCTAGTTGACCGGTAGGAACAACTGGATTGTTGGTTCTGTGGACCGGTTGGACCAATTGGCCTGCTGGCCCAATCGAGAGGTTGGACCAACTAGCCTGTTGGTCCACTGGACAAGTAGGACCAACTGGCCTGTTGGTCAAGTCGACAGGTTGGACCAACAGGTCTGTTGGTCCAATGGACAGGTTGGACCAACGGGCCTGTTGGTCCAATGGACCGGTTGGACCAACTGACCTGTTGGTCCAATAAACCGGTTGGACCAACCGGCCTGTTGGTCTAGTGGACCAGTTGGACCAACCGGCTTGTTGGTGCAGTGGACAGGATGGACCAACCGGCTTGTTGGTCCGATGGAAAGTTTGGACCTGTTGGTGTAAGGGCCTAATAAACTCAAGCTATTAAGACTTTATCACACTTTAAAACCTCTCCTCGGGGTCACCTCCAAGGGTCCTTGGGTGCCTAGTACAAGACCAGCCCCTATCCTCGGGTCCGAGTTTGTAGAGAGAGGGATCAAGAGGGACTTAGTCAAAACAGCAAGAGTACCTTGAACGTCGCGCAGCGTATCGTGCGGACCGTTGATCGGATTAAGCTGAGAATTTCCTATATCGAAGCTCACTCTAAGAGCTTTAAAACAAGCCAAGTTGCCTCGCGAAAAGTTCTGCCATTACGAAGTTATGGCTCGGACAGCGTTAGCCTAGCGTTGGAGTGCTAACGTACTAGCGTTGACTCGGGTAGCATTCCGCCGTCGCACCGCGTAGAAACAAAATTCCAGCAAGGAAGGAGTTCGCTTGAATCAATTTCACTATATTCAGGTACAAACGGAGAAGGAATAAATAGCTCTAGCTAGCAAGGACCTTGGGAATCAACCTGGGAACAACCAGGGATGATCCCAAATGATTCCAAGCAACAGAACCAACCTGGCTGGACAAAATAGCAGGTGGTAGGTTGGTGAACAACCTCTGGTTCTGTTTTTCCAACCTGGGAAAACAACAACCAGGTTCAGGTCCTAAAAACAGAACCTGTTTTGTCTTTGCCCAACCAGCCAAATGCTGGTTCCGCTGGTTTCCCTTGGCCCTGTAGCATGCAGATACAGACAAACAACATCCAACCTTCACCTAAATTGTACCCCTATAGTGCCTGCCCTGCTACACTATAGTGAACCAAACAAAACAGTACAATTTCGAGTTGGATAGAACTGAATCTGCGCAATCAAGTAAGTTGAACCACAAAGCTTCCATCTTGGGTTCCTTTGCGAGCTCGTCCTTTCTGCTTGTACTGTTCATAGCGCGTACAATGTGATGCCGAAGCACACATTGTGCGAGTATCTGCAAATTTTTCAAGCGAAAATTGCGAAAGCAAACAAACACACGAACATACCATTCACACGCAAATGCATTCGCACACGCATACTCATACAAACAGACGGAAGGATGTCGTGCAATGTGAATTTGCACCCAACAGGACCAACTGGCCAGTTGGTCCAGTAAATTGGTAAAACCAATTGGTCTGTTGGTCTAGTAAACCCATGGGACCAACGTGCGTGTTGGTCAAGTGGACCGGTTAGATCAACTAACATGTTGGTCCTATGGACCAGTTGGACCAACAGGCATGCTGGTCAAGTGAACCGGTTGACTAACTAACCTGTTGGTCTGGTGGACCGGTAGAATAAACAAAATTGTTGGTCATGTGGACTGGTTAGACCAATTGGCCAATTGGTCCAATGGAGAGGTTGGACCAATCAGACTGTTGGTCCACTGGACAAGTAGGACCAAGTGGAACGTTGGTTCAATAGATCGGTTGTTCCAACTCGCCTGTTGGTCCACTGGACCGGTTGGACCAACTTATATGTTGATCTAGTGGACTTGTTGTACTAATCAGTATGTTGGTCCACCGGACAGGTTGTACCAACTGGCATGTTGGTCTACTGGACCGATTGAACCAACCAGCCTGTTGGTCAAATGAATTAGTTGGACCAACCGGCCTGTTGGACCAATGGACAGGTTGGACCAACCGGCCTATTGTTCCTATGGACTAGTTGGACCAACAAGCCTGTTGGTCCAATGGTCCGGTAGGACAAACTAGACTGTTGGTCAAGCGAACCGGTTGGACCAAGTCGCATGTTGGTCCAATGGACCTGTTGGACCAACTGGCCTGTTGGTCCAGTGGATCAGTTTGACCAACTGGCCGAATGGTTCAGTAGACTGGTTGGACCAACTGGGCTGTTGGTCCAATGGATCGGTTGTACCAACTAGGCCTGTTGGTCCACTGAACAGGCTGGACAAACTGGCCTGTTGGTCCAATGAACTGGATGGACTAAGTGGCCTATTCTTCCAATGGACAGGTTGGACCAGCTATCTTGTTGGTCCAGTGGACCGGTTGGACCAACAAGCCTGTTGGTCTAGTGGACCGGTTGGACCAACTGGCCCATTGGTCCAATGGACAGGTTGGACCAACTGGTCTGTTGGTCTAGTGGACCAGCTGGACCAAATAGCTTGTTGGTCTAGTGGACTGGTTCGACCAACTAACCTGTTGGTCCAATGGACCTGTTGGAACAACTCGCTTGTTGGTCTAGTGGATCAGTTGGACTAGCCGACCTGTTGGTCCACTAGACCTGTTGTACCAACCGGCCTGTTGGTCCAATGATCCGGTTGGAACAACTGGCCTGTTGGTCTAAAGAACTGGTTAGACCAACTGGCCTGATAGTTTTGTGTGATGGTGGTCCAGTGGACCGATTGGACCAACTGGCATAATGGTCAAGTGAACCGGTTGGACCAACCAGCCTGTTGGTCCAGTGGACCGGTTTGACTAACTGACGTGGTTGTCCAGTGGACTGGTCGGACCCATTGGCCGGTTGGTCCAATGGACCGGTTGGACCAACTGATATGTTGGTCCAATGGACCGGTTGGACCAGCTGACTTGTTGGTCAAATGGACTAGTTATACCAATCGGTCTGTTGGTCCACTAGACCAGTTGTGCCAACCAGACTGTTGGTCTAGTGGACCTGATGGACAACCGGCCGTGGTCCAATAAACCGGTTGGACCAACCGGTTAGACCAACTGGCCTGTTGGTCGAGAAAACCGGTTGTGCCAACTGGTCTGTTGGTCCACTGGACCGGTTGGATTAACTGGCATGCTAGTCCAATAGATTGGTTGGATCAACTGGCCTCTTGGTCCAGTGGACCAGTTGGACCAATTGGCACGTTGGTCCAGTGGACCGGTTGGACCAATTGGCCTGTTGGTCCAATGGACCGTTTAATCAAATAGCTTTTGGTCCAATGGACCGGTTGGACGAACAGACCTGTTCGTCGGATTGACAGGTTGGACCAACCGGCCTGCTGGTCCGTTGGACCGGTTGGACCAACCGGCATGTTGGTCCAATGGACCGGCTGGACCAGCTGGCCTGTTGGTCCAGTGGACTAGATGGAGGGTCTGTTGGTCCACTAGACCACTTGGACCAACTAAAGTATTGGTCCAATGGACCGGTTGGACAAGATGACCCGATTTTCCAATGGACTGGTTGGACCAATTGGCCTGTTGGTCCAATGGATCGGTTGGAACAACTGGCTTGTTGGTTTAATGGATCGGTTGGACCAACTGGCCTATTGGTCCAGTGGATCGATTGGACCTACCGGCCTGTTGGTCCAGTGGACCGGATGGACCAACCGGCCTGTTGGTCGAATGGACAGGTTGGACGAACCGGCCTGTTGGTCGAGTGGACCGGTTGGACCAACTATCTTGTTGGTCCAATGTTCCGGTTGGACCAACTAGATTGTTGGTCTAGTGGACCGGTTGAACCAACTCGCATTTTGGTCCAATCGACCTGTTGGTCCAACAGGCATATTGGTCCACTCGAAGTGTTAGACAAATTGGTCTGTTGGTCGAATGGACTGGTTGGACTAACTGGCCTATTGATCCAATGGACAGGTTGGACCAGCTGGCCTGTTGGTCCAGTGAACCGCCTAGATCAGTTTGTTGGTCCAATGGACCGGTTGGACAAATAGGCCTGTTGATCTAGTGGACCAGTTGGAGAGTCTGTTGGTCCATTAGACTGGTTGGACCAACTGGCGTGTTTGTCCAATGGACCGGTAGGACCAACCGGCCTGTTGTTCCAATGGTCAGGTTAGACCAACTAGCCTGTTGGTCCAGTGGACCACTTTGGACCAGCTGGCCTGTTGGTCCAATGGACCAATGGGACCAACTGGTCTGTTGGTCCAATGGACCGGTTAGACCAACTGATCTGTTGGTCCAGAAAGCCGGTTGTGCCAACTAGTCTGTTGGTCAAGTGGACCGGTTGGATCAACTGGTATGTTGGTTCAATAGATCGGTTGGATCAACTGGCCTCGTGGTCCTGTGGACCGGTTGGACCAATTGGCCTCGTGGTCCAGTGGACCGGTTAGATCAATCGGCCTGTTGGTCCAATGGACCGGTTAAATCAAATAGCTTCTTGGTCCAATGGACCGGTTGGACAAACAGACCTGTTCCTCGGATTGACAGGTTGGACCAACCGGCCTGCTGGTCCGTTGGACCGGTTGGACCAACCGGCCTCTTTGTCCAATGGACCGGTTAGACTAGCTGGCCTGTTGGTCCAGTGGACTAGTTGGAGGGTGTGTTGGTCCACTAGACTGGTCGGACCAACTAGAGTATTGGTCCAATGGACCGGTTGGACAAGATGGCCCGTTTTTCTAATGAACTGATTGGACCAATTGGTCTGTTGTTCCAGTAGTCCGGTTGGACCAACTGGCCTGTTGGTCCAATAGATAGGTTGGACGAACCGGCATGTTTGTCCAGTGGACCAGCTATACCGACTAGCTTGTTGATCCAATGGTTCGGTTGGACCAACTGGATTGTTGGTCTAGTGGACCGGTTGAACCAATTCGCATATTGGTCGAATGGACCTGTTAGACCAATTCGCATGTTGGTCCACTCGACTGTTAGACAAAAAGGTCTCTTGGTCGAAAGAACTTGTTGGACTATCTGGCCTATTGTTCCAATGGACAGGTTGGACCGACTGGCCGTTCCAATAGACAGGTTGGACTATCTGACCTGCTGGTCCAGTAAACCGGTTGTGCCAACTAGTCAGTTGGTCCAGTCGACCGGTTGGATCAACAGCCATGTTGGTCCAACAGATTGGTTGGTGTTGGTGTAAGGGCCTAATAAACTCAAGCTATTAAGACTTTATCAAACTTAAAACCTCTCCTCGGGGTCACCTCCAAGGATCCTTGGGTGCCTGGGACAAGACCAGCCCCTATCCTCGTGTCTGAGTTTGTAGAGAGAGGGATCAAGAGGGACTTAGTCAAAACAGCAAGAGTACCTTGAACGTTGCGCAGTGTATCGTGCAGACCGTCGATCAGATAAAGCTGAGAATTTCCTATATCGAAGCTCGCTCCAAGAGTCAAGTTGCCTCGCGAAAAGTTCTGCCACTACAAAGCTATGGCTCGGACAGCGTTTGCCTAGCGTTGGAGTGCTAGCGTACTAGCGTTGACCCAGGTAGCATTCCGCCGTTGCACCGTGTAGAAACGAAATTCTAGCAAGGAAGAAATTCGCTTGAATCAATTTCACTATATTCAGGTACAAACAGAGAAGGAATAAATCGCTCTAGCTAGAAAGGACCTTAGGAATCAACCGGGGAACAACCAGGGATGATCCCAAATAATTCCAAGTAGCAGAACCAACTTGGCTGGACAAAACAGCAGGTGGTAGGTTGGTAAACAACCTCTGGTTCTATTTTTCGAACCTCGGAAAACAACAACCAGGTTCAGGTCCTAAAAACAGAACCTGTTTTGCCTTTGCCCAACCAGCCAAATGCTGGTTCCGCTGGTTTCCCCTGGCCCTGTAGCATGCAGATACAAACAAACAACATCCAACCTTCACCTCAATTGTACCTCTATAGTGCCTGCCCTGCTACACTATAGTCAACCAAACAAAACAGTACAATTTCGAGTTGGATAGAACTGAATCTGCGCAATCAAGTAAGTTGAACCGCAAAGCTTCCATCTTGGGTTCCTTTGCAAACCCGTCCTTTCTGCTTGTACTTTTCATAGCGCGTACAATGTTGTGCCGAAGTGCACATTGCGCGAGTACCTGCAAATGCTTCAAGCGAAAATTGCGATAGCAAACAAATACACGAACATTCCATTCACACCCAAATGCATTCGTACACGCATACTCGTACAAATAGACGGCAGGATTTCGTGCAATGTGAATTTGCACCCAACAGTTGGATCAATTGGCCTGTTGTTCGAGTAGACGGGCTGGACTAACTGGCATGTTGGTCCAATTGACGGGAGGAACCAACTTATCTGTTGGTCTAGTGGAGCGGTTGGACCAAGTGACCTGTTGGTGTAGTAGCTGGTTGTGCCAACTTGTCTGTTGGTCTTGTGGACCGGTTGGATCAAGTGGCAAGTTGGTCCAGAAGATGATTTGGATCAACTGGCCTGTTGGTATAGGGGATCGGTTGGACCATCTCGCATGTTGGTCTAGTGGACCGGTTGGACCAATTGGCATGTTGGTCTAGTGGACCGGTTGGACCAACTCACCTCTTGGTCCAGTAAACCGATTGGACCAACTAATGTGTAGGTCGAGTGGACCGGATAAAATTTACTGGCGTGTGGGTATAATAGACCAATTGGACAAACAAGCCTGTTCACCCAATGGACCGGTTGGACCAACCGGCCAATTAGTCCGCTGGACCGGTTGCACCAACCGGCCTGTTCGTCCAATGGACCGATTGGATCATCTCGCCTGCTGGTCCAGTGGACCAGTTGGAGGGTTTGTTGGTCCACTAGATCGGTTGGACCAACTGGCGTGTTGGTCCAATGTGTTGGTGTAAGGGCCTAATAAACTCAAGCTATTAAGACTTTATCACACTTAAAACCTCTCCTCGGGGTCACCTCCAAGGGTCCTTGGGTGCCTGGTACAAGACCAGCCCCTATCCTCGGGTCCGAGTTTGTAGAGAGAGGGATCAAGAGGGACTTAGTCAAAACAGCAAGAGTACCTTGAACGTTGCGCAGCGTATCGTGCAGACCGTCAATCGGATTAAGCTGAGAATTTCCTATATCGAAGCTCACTCTAAGAGCTTTAAAATAAGCCAAGTTGCCTCGCGAAAAGTTCTGCCATTACGAAGTTATGGCTCGAACAGCGTTAGCCTAGCGTTGGAGTGCTAGCGTACTAGCGTTGACTCGGGTAGCATTCCGCCGTCGCACCGCGTAGAAACGAAATTCCAGCAAGGAAGGAATTCGCCTGAATCAATTTCACTATGTTCAGGTACAAACAGAGAAGAAATAAATAGCTCTAGCTAGCAAGGACCTTGGGAATCAACCTGGGAACAACCAGGGATGATCCCAAATAATTCCAAGCAACAGAACCAACCTGGCTGGACAAAATAGCAGGTGATAGGTTGGTGAACAACCTCTGGTTCTGTTTTTCCAACCTGGGAAAACAACAACCAGGTTCAGGTCCTAAAAACAGAACCTGTTTTGTCTTTGCCCAACCAGCCAAATGTTGGTTCCGCTGGTTTCCCCTGGCCCTGTAGCATGCAGATACAGACAAACAACATCCAACCTTCACCTAAATTGTACCCCTATAGTGCCTGCCCTGCTACACTATAGTCAACCAAACAAAACAGTACAATTTCGAGTTGGATAGAACTGAATCTGCGCAATCAAGTAAGTTGAACCGCAAAGCTTCCATCTTGGGTTCCTTTGCGAGCTCGTCCTTTCTGCTTGTACTGTTCATAGCGCGTACAATGTTATGCCGAAGCGCACATTTTGCGAGTACCTGCAAATGCTTCAAGCGAAAATTGCGAAGCAAACAAACACACAAACATACCATTCACACGCAAATGCATTCGCACACGCATACTCGTACAAACAGACGGCAGGATGTCGTGCAATGTGAATTTGCACCCAACACACTCCCCCTCAGCCTGCCGGCTGCATCCCCATCATTACAGACTAGTTCATGCTCATTCCACTCATGCGCACACAACGCCAATGAGGCTCATCCGCAAGCCTCTTGGTGAGGAAGTCTGCTGGCTGCTGGTGAGTCTTGATGTAGATCGGATTCACCGTCCCCCTCTTCACCTCCTTACGCAGCCAGTGCCACTTGATACGCATGTGCTTATTCAGCCCATGAAGCACAGCGTTCCTGGCCATCCCAAGAGCTCCCTTGCTATCACAAAACAGCGGCGTAGCAACCTTTTGCTCCTGGCCAATCTCCTCCAACAGCCTCCTCAGCCAAATCACCTCCTTCACCCCATGGAACATCGCCATGTACTCTGATTCCACGGAAGAGAGTGCTGTCTCCGTCCGCTTCTTTGACCTCCAACTAACCGGTCCTCCCCCAACTACGCAGATGTATCCTCCCACAGATGAGGAATCCTCCTTCTCAGAGGCCCACGTAGCATCAGTAAAGCAAGTGAGAAAAAGTTTGCCTTCTCCAAGCCTCTCCCCCTTCTCTTTCAGCACCTCAACCCCTTTCTGCTTCACCTGTGCAGATGCGGAGTATTGAACTCCAATGCTTGGGTGAGAGTTCAGATACTTCACCACACGCTCAGCTGCATCCACCTGCTCCTCTGATGGATTCTGCACTACCCTAGCCAGCTGCCCAACCGAGAAAGAGATGTCGGGTCTCGTGTGAACTGCTGCATACAAGAGGCTGCCCACCAAGGACTGAAATTGCTGCTGCTCCTCGGCTTCAACCCCTTCATCCTCTGCAGCTTTCACAAGCTTGAATTCTGCTGGCAGGGGAGTTGCAACCTTGCGCTCATTCTCAATTCCGTACTTCTCCCCAAGCTCCTTGATGAACTTCTCCTGGTGCAGCTTCAACCACCTGTGATCTGGATCCCTCTCTACGTGCATCCCGAGGTAGTACTTTACCTCCCCAAGGTTCTTGCACTTGAAGTTCTCCATCAGCTGCTGCTGCACCTTCTGGATCTCCTTCATGCTGCTGCTAAAGAGAAGAATGTCGTCCACATAGACCAGAAACAGCACCAGCTTCTCCCCCTCCCCCTTGAGAAAGAGGCTCTCATCACAGCTGCTGGTCCTGAATCCCATCTCCTCTAAAACAGCTGCCAACTTCTGGTACCAGCAGCGTGGCGCCTGCTTCAAGCCGTAGATGGACTTTTTCAGCTTGCACACCCTGCCCGTACCATCCTCATACCCAGACGGCTGCGTCATGAACACCTCCTCCTCTAAAATCCCGTTGAGAAATGCCGTTGATATGTCCATCTGGATAATGAACTTCCCACTAACGGCTGCATTTGCCAACAAGACACGAAGGGTAGGGGGTTTGGCAGTGGGAGCAAAGATCTCATTGAAGTCCCGCTTCTCCTTCTGCATAAACCCCTTAGCCACCAACCTACTCTTGTAGATGGTGACCTGCCCCTTGTCGTCAGTCTTGATCCTTAGCACCCACTTGCATTGTACCGCTTTCTTTCCCTCAGGCAGCACCACTAGTTCCCAAGTCCCATTCTCCAGCAGGCTCTGGTACTCAGCATCCCTGGAAGCTAGCCATTTGTCCCTATCTGGTCCAGCTAATGCCTCCTCCATGCTAGCTGGTTCCTCTGGTGCAGGGGCAAGAAAACAGTATGCAGGTTGATCCTCCTCATCCGGGTCATAGCCATGCGGTAGAATCAGCAATGCCTCCTCGGTCCCAAGCTGCTGCTCCGCCACATCAGCTCCTGCAGTCAGCTTCTTAGTAGCCATACGGGTACGTCCTGGCCTGGAGACGGGTGTCTCCCATCCCTTCATAACAACACCCTTCGGCTTCTTAGTTTTCCCCTGCTGCTGCTCTCCTCCCTCGGATCCAGCAGCTCCACTAGTGCTACCGCTAGTCTCCACACCATTGTTTTCACCGGCAGGTGCCTCCTGCACCTTCTCCCCAGCACCACGTTTTGCAGCTGCCTCCTCTCCCTCCTCCCACATACTAGGAGTCAGGTCCAGCTGCATGGTAATCTGCTCCATCTGCTGGGACACCCTGGCCTCCGGCTGTTTCTCCCAGCTCCCATACATCATGCCCTCAACAAACTTCACATCCCTGCTGTCAAACAGCACACCCTTGGAAGGTTCCCACAGCAGCCATCCCTTGCTCTCAGCAGCCAGCCCCAAATGCACACACCAGATTGCACTTGCCCCCAACTTACTGCGGTAGGTCTTGGGAACGTGGGCGACTGCCATGCAACCGAACACTCTCAGCATGTCCACCGGCGGCTTCCTCCCAAGCCACCTCTCCAACGGCACCCACGAGTCATCCCCAACCTTTGTGAGTACCCTGTTCCTAGCGACGGTAGCGTGCCGAACAGCATGGGGCCACATCAAATTGCCCAGCCCAGATTCTATGAGCAGCGCCCTAGCTGTCTCCAGAATTGTCCGGTTCGCCCGTTCTGCTACACCGTTAGACTGTGGGGTGTAAGCCGTGGTCAGCTCCCTCTGGATGCCCTGCTTCTTGAGCCAGGCCGTCATCTCAGCTCCAAGGAACTCACCACCCCGATCTGTCCTAATCCGCTTCACCACACACTCCGCTTGCTTCTCCACGAACGGCAGCCAATCGTCCCGAATCGTGGAGGCGGCGTGATCTTTCTGCTTCAGCGGATACGCCCACATTAGCCTGCTCCAGTCATCCACTATGGTTAGGAAGTACCGCTCCCCCTTGTGCCCTTGCACCGGCAGCGGCCCCACCAAGTCCATGTGGACCAGCTCCAACGGCTTTTTGCTCCTGCCAGCCACACTATGGAAGGGGAAACGGGTGAACTTTGAAAGGAGGCAAATTTCACAGTTATCATCGGGTGGTTGTCCGTTCAGCTTTAAGCCCTTAACGGCTCCATCCTTCTCCAGCTGCTTCAGCAAAGGCATTGCCACATGCCCCAAACGTCGGTGTGCAGTTGCCCAATCTGTCTCCCCAGATCTGGCCGACACTTTCACACCAACCCCTCCAACGGCGTTGCACTCCCCCTGGGATGCAGACCCCTCTCCAGCCTGCCCCCCACCGTGCCACGCCAGCGCCGGCAGCTGCCACATAGATCTGTACACGTCCTTGCTCTCGTGCAGATCCCAACGCACCCGATTGCCCAGCTTCCCCTTATAAGTGCGAGCCCCATCCGTGTTGGTGTTCACCCCAGCCTTGCCAAGCTTACGGAGGGAGATGAGGTTGGCCTTCAGGTCGGGGACGAGGAGAACGTCGTGCAGCACCACCGGCTTGCCATCCGCTCCCTTAAATGCAGCTCGTCCCGCACCAGCCACCTTCAACATGTGTCCAGAGGCAGAGCACACCTCATTAATCGGTGCAGCGCGTACGTCATCCAGCAGGTCCTTGCGCGGCGTCATTGTCCAAGCAGCGCCCGTGTCCAACACCCAATAATCCAAGGGGTGCAGCTCTGCTCCAACCTTGGCAGAGGCGTCTCCTTGCTCCCCCTTGTCTCCCATATGGAAGAATTGGCCCGCGGTGCGCTCCTTCTTCTTCTCCGCACCGCCGTTGCCCTTCGGGTTGTTGTCGGATGAATCAGCGACCATGTTGGCACCGTTTTTCTGGTTCCTCCGCGCGCCGCCATCCTGGTGACGATTCTGGGGGGTCCATCCATCGGGTTTCTTAAAGCACAAAAACCAGGGGTGCCCTTCCTTCTCACAATACCAGCAACTCCCTTTCATTTTGCCACCAGCACCCGACTTGCCCCCACGTCCAAATTTCGCACCGCGACCCCAACCGGTACCTCCTTGTTGGTCGTTGGAGTCGTCGTCTTTCTTTGCACCGCGTCCAGCACCACCGAAGCCACGTCCTTTGCCACGTCGGCTCCCTTGCATCCCGTAACCGCTGCTGCCGTCGTCTCCACCCCTCAGTTGGCGGCGACGGAAGTCCTCCTCCAGAATCTTCGTCCGCACCCACTCAAGCGTCCACAAGCTCTGGTTCTGCGGCAGGCTCAATCCGCTCGTAAATTGAAGCCACGATTCCGGCAGCAGCGAGAGCATCTTCAAGCACTTTGTTTGCTCCGGGTAGGTGATTCCCGCGGTCGCCAACTTCGCGTAGAGGTCGCGCAATTTGTCCAGGACAGGTTGCACCGGCTCTCCCTCGCTCAGGCGCAACGCGGACAGCTCCCTGTCCAGCATCAATGTTGCAACAACGGAGGTCGGGGCGTGCAGCTCCTTCAACACCGTCCACGCCTTCGGACCGCACTCAACCTCCGGCAGCAGGTGCATGACGTGGTGACGCTGGTTCAGCTCCAAACTCTGCGACATCAAGTAGTAGCCAGCCGAGGCGTGCTCGTCCCAATCTTCCTGAAGGGCGGGGTCACTCGGTCTAGGCTCCTCCCCAATCATTAGTTTCAGCAATCCGATTTGACGGAAATAAAGTTGCATTTTCCAGGCCCAATCATCATAGCCCTCACCATTGAACTTTTCGACGGTGAAGTTTTTCAGCACTTCCTTGATCAGCGAGCCCTGGCTTGTTCGCGCTCCCCTTGGCGCAGAAACACCAGAATCATGGCTGCCGCTACGATCTTGGGCTGAAGATTCACCAGCTGCCGCCGAGGTGTTGCCCGCCATAGCTACCTATATCGAGGATCACTATAACGCAGCTCTGATACCAGCTTGTTGGTGTAAGGGCCTAATAAACTCAAGCTATTAAGACTTTATCACACTTAAAACCTCTCCTCGGGGTCACCTCCAAGGGTCCTTGGGTGCCTGGTACAAGACCAGCCCCTATCCTCGGGTCCGAGTTTGTAGAGAGAGGGATCAAGAGGGACTTAGTCAAAACAGCAAGAGTACCTTGAACGTTGCGCAGCGTATCGTGCAGACCGTCAATCGGATTAAGCTGAGAATTTCCTATATCGAAGCTCACTCTAAGAGCTTTAAAATAAGCCAAGTTGCCTCGCGAAAAGTTCTGCCATTACGAAGTTATGGCTCGAACAGCGTTAGCCTAGCGTTGGAGTGCTAGCGTACTAGCGTTGACTCGGGTAGCATTCCGCCGTCGCACCGCGTAGAAACGAAATTCCAGCAAGGAAGGAATTCGCCTGAATCAATTTCACTATGTTCAGGTACAAACAGAGAAGAAATAAATAGCTCTAGCTAGCAAGGACCTTGGGAATCAACCTGGGAACAACCAGGGATGATCCCAAATAATTCCAAGCAACAGAACCAACCTGGCTGGACAAAATAGCAGGTGATAGGTTGGTGAACAACCTCTGGTTCTGTTTTTCCAACCAGGGAAAACAACAACCAGGTTCAGGTCCTAAAAACAGAACCTGTTTTGTCTTTGCCCAACCAGCCAAATGTTGGTTCCGCTGGTTTCCCCTGGCCCTGTAGCATGCAGATACAGACAAACAACATCCAACCTTCACCTAAATTGTACCCCTATAGTGCCTGCCCTGCTACACTATAGTCAACCAAACAAAACAGTACAATTTCGAGTTGGATAGAACTGAATCTGCGCAATCAAGTAAGTTGAACCGCAAAGCTTCCATCTTGGGTTCCTTTGCGAGCTCGTCCTTTCTGCTTGTACTGTTCATAGCGCGTACAATGTTATGCCGAAGCGCACATTTTGCAAGTACCTGCAAATGCTTCAAGCGAAAATTGCGAAAGCAAACAAACACACAAACATACCATTCACACGCAAATGCATTCGCACACGCATACTCGTACAAACAGACGGCAGGATGTCGTGCAATGTGAATTTGCACCCAACACAATGGACCAGTTGGACCAACCGGCCTGCTGGTCCAATGGACCAATTGGACCAACGGTCTGTTGGTCCAGTGGACCTCTTAGACCAACTGACCTGTTGGTCAAGTTATCCGGTTGTGCAAACAGGTCTGTTGGTCCAATGGACTGGTTGGACCAACTAGCATGTTGGTCCAATCAATCGGTTGGACCAACTCACCTGTTGGTCCAGTAAACCGATTGGACCCACTGGCCTGTTGGTCTAGTGGACCGGATAAAATTTACTGGCTTGTTGATCTATTGTACCGGTTGGACAAACAGGCCTGTTTATCCAATTAACAGGTTGGACGAACTGGCCTGCTCGTCCGCTGGACCGGTTCGACCACTCGGCCTGTTGGTCCGATGGACCTGATGGACCAACTGGCCTGTTGGTCCAGTGGACCGGTTGGAGGGTCTGTTGGTCCACAAGACCGGTTGGACCAACTGGCGTGTTGGCTCAAGGGACCGGTTGGACCAACAGGCCTGTTGGTTCAATGGTTTGGCTGGACCAACTTGCCTGTTGGTCGAGTGGACCGGTTGGACCAACCCACCTGTTGGTCCAATGGTCCGGTTGGACTGAAAAGACTGTTGGTCTAGTGGACCGATTGACCAACTCGCATATTGGTCCAATGGACCTGTTTGACGAACTGGCCTCTTGGTCCAGTCGACCGGTTGGACAAACTGGTTTGATGGTAGAATGGACTGGTTGGACAAATTGGCCTGTTGGTCTAGTGGACCGGTTTGACCAACTGGCCTGTTGGTGCAGTAGACAGGATGGATCAACTGGTTTGTTGGTCAAATGGACTGGTTTGACCAACCGGCCTGTGGATAAACTGGCATGTTGGTTCGATGGACAAATTTAACCAGCCGGCCTGTTGGTCCACTAGACAGGTCGGACCAAGTGGCCTTTTGGTCAAATGGTCTAGTTGGTTCAACTAGCATGTTGGTCCAATGGATCGGTTGGACCAACTGGCATGCAGGTCCAGTGGACCGGATGGACCAACCGACCTGTTGGTCCAATTGACAGGTTGGACGCACCGGCCTGTCGGTCCAGTGGATCGGTTGGACCAATCGGCCTGTTGGTGCAGTGACCAATCGACCGGTTGGTCCAGTGGACCGGTTGGACCAATATGCATGTTGGTCAAATGGACACGTTAGATTAACTTGCCTCTTGGTCTAGTGGACTGGTTTGACCAACCAACCTTGTTGTCCAGTGGACCAGTTGGACCTACTAGATTGTTGATCCAGGGGTTGGACCAATTGGCCTGTTTGTCCAATGAACAGGTTGGACCTGTTGGACCAACAGGTTTGTTGGTCCAATAGACCAGTTGGACCGGTTGGACCAACTGGCCTATTGGTCTAGTAAGCCGGTTAGACCAACTGGCCTGTTGGTATTGCAAACCGGTTGGACCACCTGGCCTGTTGGTCCAATGGACTGGTTGGACGGCCTGACCTGTTGGTCCAATGGACAGGTTGGACCAACTGGCATGTTGGTCCAATGGATCGGTTCGACCAACTGGCCTGTTGGTCCAGTGGACCGGTTGGACCAACTAACCTGTTGGTCTAGTGGACAGGTTGGACCAACAGGCCTGCTTGTCCACTGGACTGGTTGGACAAACTGGTCTGTTGGTCGAATGTACTCTTTGGACTGATTGGCCTGTTGGTCAAATGGACACGTTAGACCAACTGGCCTATTTGACGGGCTGGACCAACTGGCTTGTAAGTCCTATGGACCAGTTGGACCAACTGACCTTTTCGTCAGGTTGGACCTGTTGGAATGGTTGGACCAACCGGCCTTTTCCTCCAGTGGACCGGTTGTACCAATCGGCATGTTGGTCCAATGGACCGGTTGTACCAACCGGCCGTTTGTTCCATGGACCGGTTGGACCACTGACCTGTTGGTCCAGTGGTCTGGTTGGACCAACTGGCTTCTTGGTCTAGTGGACCGGTTGGACCAACTAGCTTGTTTTTCCAATGGACCGGTTGAATCAACAGGCTTATTGGTTGAGTGGACCAGTTGGATCAACTCGCCTGTAGGTCCATTGATTCGGTTGGATCAACTCGCCTGTTGGTCCAATGGACCAGTTGGTCCAACCACCGTGTTGGTCCAATAGACCGGTTGGACCAACCGCCCTTTTTGTCCAATGGAACGGTTTGACCAACCGGCCTGTTCGCCGAGTGGACCGGTTGGATCACCTGGCATGTTGTTCAAGTGGCCCGGTTTGATCAACTGGCATGTTGGTCCAATGGATTAGATGGATCAACTGGCATGTTTGTGCGATGGACAAATTGGACCAACCGGCTTTTTGGTTCACTGGACAGGTTGGACCAAGTGGCCTGTTGGTCAAGTGGTCAGATTGGATCAAGTGGCAGGATGGTCCAGTGGACGGGTTGGACCAACCGGTCAAGTGGTCCAATGGATCGGTTGGACCAACTGGCCTGTTGGTCCAGTGGACCGGTTTGACCAACCAACCTGTTGGTCCAATTGACAGGTTGGACAAACTGGCCTGTTGATCCAGTGGACCGGTTGGACAAACTAGCCTGTTGGTGTAATGGTCTGGTTGGACCAACTGGACTGTTGGTCTAATGGACCGGTTGGACCAACTAACCTGTTGGTCCAATAAACCCGTTGGACCAACTGGCTTGTTGGTCCAGTGGATCGGTTGGATCAGCCGGCCTGTTGGTGAAATGAACCGGTTCGACCAACTGGCCTATTGGTCCAAAGGACAGGTTGGACCAACTCACGTGTTGGTCCAATTGGACTGTTGGTCCAGTGGATCGGTTCGACCAACTGGCCTCATGGTCCAGTGGACCGGTTTGACCAATTGATCTGGTTGTCCAAGGAGCTGCACGCCCCTACCTCCGACGCTGCGACGCTCATGATGGAGAGGGAGCTGTCCGCGTTGGGCCTAAGCGAGGGAGAGCCGGTGCAACCCATCCTGGACAAGATGCGTGATCTCTATGCGAAGCTGGCGATCGCGGGAATCACCTACCCGGAGCAGACCAAGTGCCTGAAGATGCTCTCGCTGCTGCCGGAATCGTGGCTTCAATTCACGAGCGGATTGAGCCTGCCGCAGAACCAGAGCTTGTGGACGCTCGAGTGGGTGCGGACGAAGATTCTGGAGGAGGACTTCCGTCGCCGCCAACTGAGGGGTGGAGACGACGGCAGCAGCGGCTACGGGATGCAAGGGAGCCGATGTGGCAAAGGACATGGCTTTGGTGGTGCTGAACGCGGTGCAAAGAAAGACGACGACTCCAACGACCAACAAGGAGGTACCGGTTGGGGTCGCGGTGCGAAATCTGGACGTGGGGGCAAGTCGGGTGCTGGTGGCAAAATGAAAGGGAGTTGCTGGTATTGTGAGAAGGAGGGGCACCCCTGGTTTTTGTGCTATAAGAAACCCGATGGATGGACCCCCCAAAATCGTCACCAGGATGGCGGCGCGCGGAGGAACCAGAAAAACGGCGCCAACATGGTCGCTGATTTGTCCGACAACAACCCGAAGGGCAACGGCGGTGCGGAAAAGAAGAAGGGGCGCACCGGGGGCCAGTTCTTCCATATTGGAGAGCAGGGGGAGCAGGGGGAGCAAGGAGACGCCTCTGCCAAGATTAGAGCAGAGCTGCACCCCCTGGATTATTGGGTGTTGGACACGGGTGCTGCTTGGACGATGACGCCGCGAAAAGACCTGCTGGACCACGTACAAGCTGCTCCGATCAACGAGGTGTGCTCCGCCTCTGGACACGCGCTGAAGGTGGCTGGTGCGGGACGAGCTGCGTTTAAGGGAGCGAATGGCAAGCCGGTGGTGCTGCACGACGTTCTCCTCGTTTCTGAACTCAAGGCTAGCCTCATCTCCCTCCGTAAGCTTGGCAAGGCTGGGGTGAGCACTAGCACGGATGGGGCACACACTTACAAACGGCAGCTGGGCAATCGGGTGCTTTGGGATTTGCACGAGAGCACGGACGTGTACAGATCTATGTGGCAGCTGTCGATGTTAGCGTGGCATGGTGGGGGGCAGGCTGGAGAGGGGTCTGCATCCCAGGGGGAGTGCAATGCCGTCGAAGGGGTTGTTGTGAAAGTGTAGGCCAGATCTGGGGAGACGGATTGGGCAACGGCACACCGTCACTTGGGGCATGTGGCAATGCCCTTGTTGAAGCAGTTGGAGAAAGATGGAGCCGTTAAGGGTCTGAAGCTGAAAAGACAACCACCTGATGAGAATTGTGAAATCTGTTTGCTCTCAAAGTTTACCCGTTTCCCTTTCCATAGTGTGACTGGCAGGAGCAAGAGGCCTTTAGAGTTGGTCCACATGGACTCGGTGGGGCCGCTGCCAGTTCAGGGGCACAACGGGGAGCGGTACTTCCTAACCATAGTGGATGACTGGAGCAGGCTAATGTGGGCGTATCCGCTGAAGCAGAAAGATCACGCCGCCTCCACGATTCGGGACGATTGGTTTCATTTGTAGAGAAGCAAGCGGAGTGTGTGGTGAAGCGGATTAGGACAGATCGGGGTTGTGAGTTCCTTGGATCTGAGATGACGGCCTAGCTCAAGAAGCAGGGCATCCAGAGGGAGCTGACCACGGCTTACACCCCACAGTCCAATGGTGTAGCAGAACGGGCGAACCGGAAAATTCTGGAGACAGCTAGGGCGCTGCTCATAGAATCTGGGCTGGGCAACTTGATGTGGCCCCATGCTGTTCGGCACGCTACCGTCGCTAGGAACAGGGTACTCACAAAGGTTGGGGATGACTCGTGGGTGCCGTTGGAGAGGTGGCTTGGGAGGAAGCCGCCGGTGGACATGCTGAGGGTGTTCGGTTGCATGGCAGTCGCCCACGTCCCCAAGACCTACCGCAGTAAGTTGGGGGCGAGTGCAATCTGGTGTGTGCATTTGGGGCTGGCTGCTGAGAGCAAGGGATGGCTGCTGTGGGAGCCTTCCAAGGGTGTGTTGTTTGACAGCAGGGATGTGAAGTTTGTTGAGGGCATGATGTATGGGAGCTGGGAGAAACAGCCGGAGGCCATGATGTCCCAGCAGAAGGAGCAGATCACCATGCAGCTGGACAAAACTCCTGGTGTGTGGGAGGAGGGAGAGGAGGCAGCTGCAGAGGGTGGTGATAAAGATAAGGTGCAGGAGGCACCTGCTGGTGGAGGTGATGGTGTGGAGACTAGCGGTAGCACTAGTGGAGCTGCTGGATCCGAGGGAGGAGAGCAGCAGCAGGGAAAAACTAAGAAGCCGAAGGGTGTCGTTATGAAGGGATGGGAGACACCCGTCTCCAGGCCAGGACGTACCCGTATGGCTACTAAGAAGCTGACTGCAGGAGCTGATGTAGCGGAGCAGCAGCTTGGGACTGAGGAGGCATTGCTGATTCTACCGCATGGCTATGACCCGGATGAGGAGGATGAGCCTGCCTACTGTTTTCTTGCCCCTGCACCAGAGGAACCAGCTAGCATGGAGGAGGCATTAGCTGGACCAGATAGGGACAAATGGCTAGCTTCTAGGGATGCTGAGTACCTGAGCCTGCTGGAGAATGGGACATGGGAACTAGTGGTGCTGCCTGAGGGAAAGAAAGCGGTACAATGCAAGTGGGTGCTAAGGATCAAGACTGACGACAAGGGGCAAGTCACCATCTACAAGAGTAGGTTGGTGGCTAAGGGGTTTATGCAGAAGGAGAAGCGGGACTTCAATGAGATCTTTGCTCCCACTACCAAACCCCCTACCCTTCGTGTCTTGTTGGCAGATGCAGCCGTTAGTGGGAAGTTCATTATCCAGATGGACATATCAACGGCATTCCTCAACGGGATTTTAGAGGAGGAGGTGTTCATGACGCAGCCACCTGGGTATGAGGATGGTACGGGCAGGGTGTGCAAGCTGAAAAAGTCCATCTACGGCTTGAAGCAGGCGCCACGCTGCTGGTACCAGAAGTTGGCAGCTGTTTTAGAGGAGATGGGATTCAGGACCAGCAGCTGTGATGAGAGCCTCTTTCTCAAGAGGGAGGGGGAGAAGCTTGTGCTGTTTCTGGTCTATGTGGACGACATTCTTCTCTTTAGCAGCAGCATGAAGGAGATCCAGAAGGTGCAGCAGCAGCTGATGGAGAGATTCAAGTGCAAGAACCTTGGGGAGGTAAAGTACTACCTCGGGATGCAAGTGGAGAGGGATCAAGATCACAGGTGGTTGAAGCTGCACCAGCAGAAGTTCATCAAGGAGCTTGGGGAGAAAGACGGAATTGAGAATGAGCGCAAGGTTGCAACTCCCCTGCCAGCAGAATTCAAGCTTGTGAAAGCTGCAGAGGATGAAGGGGTTGAAGCCGAGGAGCAGCACCAATTTCAGTCCTTGGTGGGCAGCCTCTTGTATGCAGCAGTTCACACGAGGCCTGACATCTCTTTCTCGGTTGGGCAGCTGGCTAGGGTAGTGCAGAATCCATCAGAGGAGCAGGTGGATGCAGCTGAGCGTGTGGTAAAGTATCTGAACTCTCACCCAAGCATTGGAGTTCAATACTCCGCATCTGCACAGGTGAAGCAGAAAGGGGTTGAGGTGCTGAAAGAGAAGGGGGAGAGGCTTGGAGAAGGCAAGCTTTTTCTCACTTGCTTTACTGATGCTACGTGGGCATCTGAGAAGGAGGATTCCTCATCTGTGGGAGGATACATCTGCGTAGTTGGGGGAGGACCGGTTAGTTGGAGGTCAAAGAAGCAGACGGAGACAGCACTCTCTTCCGTGGAGTCAGAGTACATGGCAATGTTTCATGGGATGAAGGAGGTGATTTGGCTGAGGAGGCTGTTGGAGGAGATTGGCCAGGAGCAAAAGGTTGCTACGCCGCTGTTTTGTGATAGCAAGGGAGCTCTTGGGATGGCCAGGAACGCTGTGCTTCATGGGCTCAATAAGCATATGCGTATCAAGTGGCACTGGCTGCGTAAGGAGGTGAAGAGGGGGACGGTGAATCCGATCTACATCAAGACTCACCAGCAGCCAACAGACTTCCTCACCAAGAGGCTTGCGGATGAGCCTCATTGGCGTTGTGTGCGCATGAGTGGAATGAGCATGAACTAGTATGGAATGATGCGGATGCAGCCGGCAGGCTGAGGGGGAGTGTCTTGGGTGCAAATTCACATTGCACGACATCCTGCCGTCTGTTTGTACGAGTATGCGTGTGTAATGCATTTGCGTGTGAATGGTATGTTCGTGTGTTTGTTTGCTTTCGCAATTTTCGCTTGAAGCATTTGCAGGTACTCGCACAATGTACGCTTCGGCATAACATTGTACGCGCTATGAACAGTACAAGCAGAAAGGACGAGCTCGCAAAGGAACCCAAGATGGAAGCTTTGCGGTTCGGCTTACTTGATTGCGCAGATTCAGTTCTATCCAACTCGAAATTGTACTGTTTTGTTTGGTTGACTATAGTGTAGCAGGGCAGGCACTATAGGGGTACAATTTAGGTGAAGGTTGGATGTTGTTTGTCTGTATCTGCATGCTACAGGGCCAGGGGAAACCAGCGGAACCAGTATTTGGCTGGTTGGGCAAAGACAAAACAGGTTCTGTTTTTAGGACCTGAGCCTGGTTGATGTTTTCCCAGGTTGGAAAAACAGAACCAGATGTTGATCACCAACCAACCACCTGCTGTTTTGTCCAGCCAGGTTGGTTCTGTTGCTTGGAATTATTTGGGATCATCCCTGGTTGTTCCCAGGTTGATTCCCAAGGCCTTTGCTAGCTAGAGCTATTTATTCCTTCTCTGTTTGTACCTGAATATAGTGAAATTGATTCAAGCGAATTCCTTCCTCGCTGGAATTTCCTTTCTACGCGGTGCGACGGCGGAATGCTACCCGAGTCAACGCTAGTACGCTAGCACTCCAACGCTAGGCTAACGCTGTCCGAGCCATAACTTCGTGAGGCAACTTGGCTTATTTTAGAGCTCTTAGAGTGAGCTTCAATATAGTAAATTCTCAGCTTAATCCGATCTAGGGTCTGCACGATACGCTGCGCGACGTTCTAGGTACTCTTGCTGTTTTGACTAAGTCCCTCTTGATCCCTCTCTCTACAAACTCGGACCCGAGGATAGGGGCTGGTCTTGTACCAGGCATCCAAGGACCCTTGGAGGTGACCCCGAGGAGAGGTTTTAAGTGTGATAAAGTCTTAATAGCTTGAGTTTATTAGGCCCTTACATCAACACCAACCGGCCTGTTGGTACAGTGGACCGGTTGGACCAACCGTCCTGTTGTTCTTATTATAGACTAAGGAAGAGGTCTACGAAGATTAGGCCTAAATTTCTCAAAATCGTTGGATTAATCAGCATGTTCGTCCAGTGGACCGGTTGAACCAACTGACCTGTTGGTACAGTGGACCGGTTGGACCAACCGGCCTGTTGGTACAGTGGACCGGTTGGACCAACCGTCCTGTTGTTCTTATTATAGACTAAGGACGAGGTCTACGAAGATTAGGCCTAAGTTTATCAAAATCGTTGGCTTTGAATTGTGGACAGAAACGTCGAGTTTACAACAAATGCCGTCGACAAAAAACGCACATTTTGAACTTCACCAATTTTAGATATGTTGTAGTTCTGGAGCATATCTACAAAGCCCAATTTGAATCATACAAAACGATGAAGTAGTTCTTGAGTTATGAATTTCGGGGCACAGGGGGGTATGCTGCCATAGGAACTTAACTCAATCACAACTTTCTCAAAATTACCACACAAGAAAGTTAGAGCAGCTAAAAAGAAGATGGGAGGGGAAGATGAGGACGAGAGGGAAGGTCCCGAAGGAGTCCCCAACCAAGGAAACCCCATAAAAACACCAAATCCCTGCCCCATAGGAACCCCACTTTGACCTTTGTCCATTTCCCAACCTCTACAATCCCCCTCACCCAAATTGGCCACACTTGCCAACCCAATTTGGTTTCTCCCAACCACTTGGCAGCATCTACAGTGATAGGGACGAATTTTCCAACCCCCAAATGTCAGTACCCCTTATGGAGTCAACCCCACAACCTCCCATAGTCACTACAACCAAATATCAAAAGCATATTAGCTTCAAATGTTCGTAACTTTCTTGTTCGTGCTCCGATTGAAGCGATACTTGGTTCGATGGAAAGCTCTTGAGCAGAAGAGTCACTTCAGATATCTGCTCAAGCCACATAACATTCACAAACACTCAGAAAAACCAAACCACACGAATCAAAAATTCTTGCACACTCACACCACGCATACAATGCACAAACTCATCATGGGAGGCAGACAGACGTAAATGCAAATGATAGCATCAGATAACAGTTCCATGGACTGGTTGGACCAACTGAACTATTGGTCCAGTGGACTGGTTGGACCAACTGGGCTCTTAGTCCAGTGGACCGGTTGGACCAACTGGCTTGTTGTTCCAATGGACCAGTAAGACCAACTGGCTTGTTCTCCAATGGACCGGTTGAACCAACAGACCTGTAGGTCCAATGAACCGGTTGGACCAACCGGCCTGTTGGTCAAGCGGACCGGTTGGACCAACTGGCCTGTTGGTCGAGTGGACTGGTTGGATAAACTTGCCTGTAGGTCCAGAGATTCGGTTACATCATCTCGCCTGTTGGTGTTGTGGACCAGTTGGACCAACCGCCCTGTTGGTCCAATGGACCGGTTGGACCAACTAGCCTGTTGGCCGAGTGGACTGGTTGGATCAACTGGCATGTTGTTCAAGTGGATTGGTTGGATCAACTAGCATGTTCGTTCGATGGACAAACTGGACCAATCTACCTGTTGGTCCATTGGACAGGTCGGACCAAGTGGCCTGTTGGTCAAGTGGTCTGGTTAGATCAACTGGCATGTTGGTCCAATGGATCGATTGGACCAACTGGCCTATTAGTGTGTAGTGGACAGTTTTGACCAACCGGCCTAATGGTCCAATAGACAGGTTGGACGAACCGGCATGTTGGTTCAACAGGCCTATTGTTCCAATGGACAGGATGGACCAACTGGCATGTTGGTCCAATGGACCGGTTCGACCAACTGGCTTCTTGGTCCAGTGGACCAGTTGGACCAACTAGCCTGTTGGTCCAGTAGACCAGTTGCACGAACTGGCTTATTGGTCCAGTGGACCGGTCGGACCAACCTCTCTATTGGTGCAGAAGACAGGATGGACCAACTGGCCTATTGGCCCAATGGACTCGTTGGTCCAGTGAACCACTTGGACTAACTGACCTGTTGGTCTAGTGGACCGGTAGGACCAACAGGATTGTTGTTTCAGTGGACCGGTTGGACCAATTGGCCTGTTGGTCCGATGGAGAGGTTCGACCTACTGGACAAGTAGGAGTAATCGATGTAATGAATTAACTGGTCTGTTGGTCCAGTGGACAGGTTGGACCAACGGGCCTGTTGTTCCAATAGACAGGATGGACCAACTGGCCTATTGGTCCAATGGACCGGTTGAACCAACTGGCATGTTGGTCCAGTGGATCGATTGAACCAACTGGCCTGATGGTCCACTAGACGGGTTGGACCAACAGGCATGTTGGTCCGATGGACCCGTTGGACCAACTGCCATGTTGGTCTAGTGGACCGATTTGACCAACTGAAATGGTTGTCCAGTGGACCGGTTGGACTTGCTAGATTGTTGGTCCTAGGGTTGGACCAATTGGCCTGTTGGTCCAATAGACAGATTGGACCGGTTGGACCAGCTAGCCTGTTGGTCCAATGGATCGGTTGGACCAACTAGCCTGTTGTGTTGGTGTAAGGGCCTAATAAATTCAAGCTATTAAGACTTAATAAAATTAAAACCTCTCCTCGGGGTCACCTCCAAGGGTCCTTGGGTGCCTGGTACAAGACCAGCCCCTATATTCGGGTCTGAGTTTGTAGAGAGAGGGATCAAGAGGGACTGAGTCAAAACAGCGAGAGTACCTTCAACGTCGCGCACCGTATCGTGCAGACCGTCGATCGGATTAAGCTGAGAATTTCCTATATCGAAGCTCGCTCCAAAAGCTTTCAAACAAACCAAGTTGCCTCGCGAAAAGTTCTACCATTACGAAGTTATGGCTCGGACAGCGTTTGCCTAGTGTTGGAGCGTTGACTCGGGTAGCATTCCGCCGTCGTACCGCGTAAAAACGAAGTTCCAGCAAGGGAGGAATTCGCTTGAATCAATTTCACTATATTCAGGTACAAACAGAGAAAGAATATATAGCTCTAGCTAGCAAGGACCTTGGGAATCAACCTGGGAACAACCAAGGATGATCCCAAATAATTCCAAGCAGCACAACCAACCTGGCTGGACAAAACAGCACGTGGTAGGTTGGTAAACAACCTCTGGTTCTGTTTTTCCAACCTGGGAGAACAATAACCAGGTTCAGGTCCTAAAAACACAACCTGTTTTGTCTTTGCTCTACCAGCCAAATGCTGGTTCCGTTGGTTTCCCCTGGCCCTGTAGCATGCAGATACAGACAAACAACATCCAACCTTCACCTAAATTGTACCCCTATAGTGCCTGCCCTGCTACACTATAGTCCACCGAACAAAACAGTACAATTTCGAGTTGGATAGAACTAAATCTACACAATCAATTCAACCGAACTGCAAAGCTTCCATCTTGGTTTCCTTTGCGAGCTCGTCCTTTCTGCTTGTACTGTTCATAGCGCATACAATGTTGTGCCGAAGAGTATAATACGCGAGTACCTCCAAATGCTTCAAGCGAAAATTGCGAAAGCAAACAAACACACGAACATTCCACTCACACCCAAATGCATTCGCACACGCATACTCGTACAAACAGACGACAGGATATCGTGCAATGTGAATTTGCACCCAACACACTCCCCCTAAGCCTGCCGGCTGCATCCCCATCATTCCATACTAGTTCATGCTCATTCCACTAATGCGCACACAACGCCAATGAGGCTCATCCGCAAGCCTCTTGGTGAGGAAGTCTGCTGGCTGCTGGTGAGTCTTGATGTAGATCAGATTCACCGTCCCCCTCTTCACCTCCTTACGCAGCCAGTGCCACTTGATACGCGTGTGCTTGTTCAGCCCATGAAGCACAGCGTTCCTGGCCATCCCAAGAGCTCTCTTGCTATCACCAAACAGCGGCGTAGCAACCTTTGGCACCTGGCCAATCTCCTTTTGCTGCTGCTCCTCGGCTTCAACCCCTTCATCCCCTGCAGCTTTGACAAGCTTGAATTCTGCTGGCAGGGGAGTTGCAACTTTGCGCTCATTCTGAATCCCATACTTCTCCCCCAGCTCCTTGATGAACTTCTCCTGGTGCAGCTTCAACCACCTGTGATCCAGATCCCTCTCCACGTGCATCCCGAGGTAGTACTTTACCCCCCCAAGGTTCTTGCACTTGAAGTTCTCCATCAGCTGCTGCTGCACCTTCTGGATCCCCTTCATGCTGCTGCTAAAGAGAAGAATGTCGTCCACATAGACCAGAAACAGCACCAGCTTCTCCCCCTCCCCCTTGGAAAAGAGGCCCTCATCACAGCTGCTGGTCCTGAATCCCATCTCCTCTTAAACAGCTGCCAACTTCTGGTACCAGCAGCGTGGCGCCTGCTTCAAGCCGTCGATGGACTTTTTCAGCTTGCACACCCTGCTCGTACCATCCTCATACCCAGGTGGCTGCGTCATGTACACATCCTCCTCTAAAATCCCATTGAGGAATGCCGTTGATATATCCATCTGAATGATGAATTTCCCACCAACGGTTGCATCTGCCAACAAGACACGAAGGGTAGGGGGTTTGGCAGTGGGAGCAAAGATCTCATTGAAGTCCCATTTCTCCTTCTGCATAAACCCCTTAGCCACCAACCTACTCTTCTAGATGGTGACCTGTCCCTTGTCATCCGTCTTGATCCTTAGCACCCACTTGCACTGTACGGCTTTCTTCCCCTCAGGCAACACCACCAGCTCCCATGTCCCATTCTATAGCAGGCTCTGGTACTCAGCATCTCTGGAAACTCACCATTTCTCCCTATTTGGTCTAGCTAATGCCTCCTCCATGCTAGCTGGTTCCTCTGGTGCAGGGGCAAGAAAACAGTCGGCAGGTTCATCCTCCTCATCCGGATCATAGCCATGCGGTAGAATCAGCAATGCCTCTCTGTCCCAAGCTGCTGCTCCGCTACATCAGCTCCTGCAGTCAGCTTCTTAGTAGCTATGCGAGTACGTTCTGGCCTGGAGACGGGTGTCTCCCATCCCCTCATAACAACACCCTTCGGCTTCTTAGTTTTCCCCTGCTGCTGCTCCTCCTTCGGATCCAGCAGCTGCAATAGTGCTACCGCTAGTCTCCACACCATCACCTCTACCAGCAGGTGCCTCCTACACCTTCTCTCCATCACCACCCTCTGCAACTGCCTCCTCTCCCTCCTCCCACACACTAGGAGTCAGGTCCAGCTGCATGGTGATCTGCTCCATCTGCTGGGACACCCTGGCCTCCGGCTGTTTCTCCCAGCTCCCATACATCATGCCCTCAACAAACTTCACATCCCTGCTGTCAAACAACACACCCTTGGAAGGTTCCCACAGCAGCCATTCCTTGCTCTCTGCAGCCAGCCCCAAATGCACACACCAGATTGCACTTTGCCCCAACTTACAGCGGTAGGTCTTGGGGACGTGGGCGACTGCAATGCAACCAAACACCCTCAGCATGTCCACCGGCGGCTTCCTTCCAAGCCACCTCTCCAACGGCACCCACGAGTCATCCCCAACCTTTGTGAGTACCCTGTTCCTAGCGAGGATAGCGTGCCGAACAGCATGGGGCCATATCAGGTTGCCCAGCCCAGATTCTATGAGCAGTGCCCTAGCTGTCTCCAGAATTATCCACTTCGCCCGTTCTGCTACACCATTAGACTGTAGGGTATAAGCCGTGGTCAGCTCCCTCTGGATGCCCTGCTTCTTGAGCTAGGCCGTCATCTCAGCTTCAAGGAACAGACCACCCCGATCTGTCCTAATCCGCTTCACCATACACTACGCTTGCTTCTCCAAGAATGGCAGCCAATCTTCGCGTATCCTAGAGGCGGCATGGTCCTTCTGCTTCAGCGGATATGCCCACATAAGCCTGCTCCAATCACCCACTATGGTCAGAAACTACCGCTCCCCCTTGTGTCCCTGAACCGGCAGCGGCCCCACCAAGTCCATGTGGACCAGCTCCAACGGCTTCTTGCTGCTGCCAGCCACACTATGGAAGGGGAAATGGGTAAACTTTGAGAGCAAACAGATTTCACAATTCTCACCAGGTGGCTGTTCGTTAAGCTTCAGACCCTTAACGACTCCATCTTTCTCCAACTGCTTCAACAAGGGCATTGCCACATGCCCCAAGCGTTGGTGTGCCGTTGCCCAATCCGTCTCCCCAGATCTGGCCGTTACTTTCACACCAACTCCTCCAACGGCATTGCACCCCCCTTGGGATGCAGACCCCTCTCCAGCCTGCCCCCCACTATGCCACGTCAACGCCGGCAGCTGCCACATGGATCTGTACACGTCCGTGCTCTCGTGCAGATCCCAAAGCACCCGATTGCCCAGCTGCCCGTTGTAAGTGCGTGCCCTATCCGTGCTAGTGCTCACCCCAGCCTTGCCAAGCTTACAGAGGGAGATGAGGTTGGCCTTAAGTTGAGGAACGAGGAGAACAACGTGCAGCACCACCGGTTTGCCATCCGCTCCCTTAAACGCAGCTCGTTCCGCACCAGCCACCTTCAGCGCGTGTCCTGAGGCAGAGCACACCTCGTTGATCGGTGCAGCGCGTACGTGGTCGAGCAGGTTCTTGAGCGGCGTCATCGTCCAAGCAGCGTCCGTGTCCAGCACCTCCAATAGTCCAGAGGGTGCAGCTTAGCTCCAACCTTGGCAGATGCGTCTCCTTGCTCCCCCTGCTCTCAAATATGGAAGAACCGGCCCGCGGTGCACTTCTTCTTCTTTTCCGCACCGCCGTTGTTCTTCGGGTTGTTGTCGGACGAATCGGCGACCATGCTCGCGCCATTTTTCTGGTTCCTCCGCGCCCCGCCATCCTGGTGATGATTCTGGGGGGTCCATCCATCGGGTTTCTTATAGCACAAAAATTAGGGGTGCCCCTCCTTCTAATTATACCAGCAACTCCCTTTCATTTTGCCACCAGCACCCGACTTGCCCCCACGTCCAGATTTCGCACCGCGACCCCAACCGGTACCTCCTTGTTGGTCGTTGGAGTCGTCGTCCTTTTTTGCACCGCGTCCAGCACCATCGAAGCCACGTCCTCTGCCACGTCGGCTCCCTTGCATCGCATAGCCGCCGCTGCCGTCGTCTCCACCCCTAAGTTGGCGGCGACGGAAGTCCTCCTCCAGAGTCTTTGTCTGCACCCACTAAAGTGTGCACGCCTACTGGTTCTGCGGCAGGCTCAATCCGCTTGTGAATTGAAACCACGATTCCGGCAACAGCGAGAGCATCTTCAGGCACTTGGTCTGCTCCGGGTAGGTGATTCCCGCGGTCGCCAACTTCGCGTAGAGGTCGCGCATCTTGTCCAGGACAGGTTGCACCGGCGCTCCCTCGCTCATGCGCAACGCGGACAGCTCCTTCTCCAGCATCAACGTTGCAACAATGGAGGTCGGGGCGTGCAGCTCCTTCAACACGGTCCACGCTTTCGGACCGCACTCAACCTCCGGCAGCAGGTGCATGACGTAGTGACGCTGGTTCAGCTCCAAACTCTGCGACATCAAATAGTAGCCAGCCGAGGAGCGCTCGTCCTAATCTTCCTGCAGCATGGGGTCACTCGGTATAGGCTCCTCTCCAATCATTAGTTTCAGCAAACCAATCTGACAGAAATACAATTGCATTTTCCAGGCCCAATCATCATAGCCCTCACCATTGAACTTCTCGACGGTGAACTTTTTCAGCACCTCCTAGACCAGCGAGCCCTGGTTTGTTCGCGCTCCCCTTGGCGCTGAAACACCAGAATCTTGGCTGCCGCTTCGATCTTGAGCTGAAGATTCACCAGCTCCCGTCTAGGTGTTGCCCGCCATAGCTACCTATAACGAGGATCACTATAACGCAGGCTCTGATACCAGCTTGTTGGTGTAAGGGCCTAATAAAATCAAGCTATTAAGACTTTATCAATCTTAAAACCTCTCCTCGGGGTCACCTCCAAGGGTCCTTGGGTGCCTGGTGCAAGACCAGCCCCTATCCTCGGGTCCGAGTTTGTTGAGAGAGGGATCAAGATGGACTTACTCAAAACAGCAAGAGTACCTTGAACCTCGTGCAACGTATCGTGCAGACCGTCGATCGGATTAATCTGACAATTTCCTATATCGAAGCTCGCTCCAAGAGCTTTAAAATGAACGAAGTTGCCTCACGAAAAGTTCTGCCATTACGAAGTTATGGCTCGGACAGCGTTGGCCTAGTGTTGGAGTGCTAGCGTACTAGCGTTGACTCAGGTAGCATTCCGCCGTCGTACCGTGTAGAAACGAAATTCCAGCAAGGAGGGAATTCACGTGAATCAATTTCACTATATCACTATATTCAGGTACAAATAGAGAAGGAATAAATAGCTCTAGCTAGCAAGGAACTTGGGAATAAACTTGGGAACAACCAAGGATGATCGCAAATAATTCCAAGCAGCAGAACCAACCTGGCTGGACAAAACAGCAGGTAGTAGGTTGGTAAACAACCTCTGGTTCTGTTTTCCCAACCTGGGAGAACAACAACCAGGTTCAGGTCTTTCAAACAGAACCTGTTTTGTCTTTGCCCTACCAGCCAAATGCTGGTTCCGCTGGTTTCCCTTGGCCCTGTAGCATGCAGATACAAACAAACAACATTGAAACTTCACCTAAATTGTTCCCCTATAGTGCCTGCCCTACTACACTATAGTCAACCAAACAAAACAGTACAATTTCGAGTTGGATAGAACTGAATCTGCACAATCAATTCGACCGAACCGCAAAGATTCCATCTTGGGCTCCTTTGCGAGCTCGTCCTTACTGCTTAAACTGTTCATAGCGCGTACAATGTTGTGCCGAAGCGTACAATACGCGAGTACCTGCAAATACTTCAAGCGAAAATTGCGAAAGCAAACAAACATACGAACATTCCATTTATACCCAAATGCATTCGCACATGCATACTCGTACAAACAGACGGTAGGATCTTATGCAATGTGTTGGGTGCAAATTCACGTTGCACGACATCCTGCCGTTTGTTTGTACGAGTATGCGTGTGCGAATGCATTTGCGTGTGAATGGTATGCTCGTGTGTTTGTTTGCTTTCGCAATTCTCGCTTGAAGCATTTGGAGGTACTCGCATAATGTGCGCTTCGGCATAACATTGTACGCGCTATGAACAGTACAAGCAGAAAGGAGGAGCTCGCAAAGGAACCCAAGATGAAAGCTTTGTGGTTCGGCTTACTTGATTGCGCAGATTCAGTTCTATCCAGCTCGAAATTGTACTGTTTTGTTTGGTTGACTATAGTGTAGCAGGGCAGGCACTATAGGGGTACAATTTAGGGGAAGGTTGGATGTTGTTTGTCTGTATCTGCATGCTACAGGGCCAGGGGAAACCAGCGGAACCAGCATTTGGCTGGTTGGGCAAAGACAAAACAGGTTCTGTTTTTAGGACCTGAACCTGGTTGTTGTTTTCCCAGTTTGGAAAAACAGAACCAGAGGTTGTTCACCAACCTACCACCTGCTATTTTGTCCAGCCAGGTTGGTTTTGTTGCTTGGAATTATTTGGGATCATCCCTGGTTATTCCCAGGTTGATTCCCAAGGTCCTTGCTCGCTAGAGCTTTTTATTCCTTCTCTGTTTGTACCTGAATATAGTGAAATTGATTCAAGCGAATTCCTTCCTTTCTACGCGGTGCGACGGCGGAATGCTACCCGAGTCAACGCTAGTACGCTAGCACTCCAACGCTAGGCTAACGCTGCCCGAGCCATAACTTCGTAATGGCAGAACTTTTCGCGAGGCAATTTGGTTCATTTTAAAGCTCTTGGAACGAGCTTCGATATAGTAAAATCTCAGCTTAATCCGATTTACGGTCTGCATGATACGCTCCGCGACGTTCAAGGTACTCTTGCTGTTTTGACTAAGTCCCTCTTGATCCCTCTCTCTACAAACTCGGACCCGAGGATAGGGGCTGGTCTTGTACCAGGCACCCAAGGACCCTTGGAGGTGACCCCGAGGAGAGGTTTTAAGTTTGATAAAGTCTTAAAAGCTTGAGTTTATTAGGCCCTTACACAAACAAGCGGGTATCAGAGCTGCGTTATAGTGATCCTCGATATAGGTAGCTATGGCGGGGAACACCTCGGCGGTAGCTGGTGAATCTTCAGCCCAAGATCGTAGCGGCAGCCATGATTCTGGTGATTCTGTGCCAAGGGGAGCGCGAACTAGCCAGGGCTCGCTGATCAAGGAGGTGCTGAAAAACTTCACCGTCGAGAAGTTCAATGGTGAGGGCTATGATGATTGGGCTTGGAAAATGCAACTCTATTTCCGTCAGATCGGATTGCTGAAACTAATGATTGGGGAGGAGTCTAGACCGAGTGACCCCGCCCTTCAGGAAGATTGGGACGAGCGCGCCTCGGCTGGCTACTACTTGATGTCGCAGAGTTTGGAGCTGAACCAGCGTCACCACGTCATGCACCTGCTGCCGGAGGTTGAGTGCGGTCCGAAGGCGTGGACGGTGTTGAAGGAGCTGCACGCCCCTACCTCCGTCGCTGCGACGCTCATGATGGAGAGGGAGCTGTCCACGCTGCGCCTAAGCGAGGGAGAGCCGGTGCAACCTATCATGGACAAGATGCGTGATCTCTACGCGAAGTTGGAGACCGCGGGAATCACCTACCCGGAGCAGACCAAGTGCCTGAAGATGCTCTCGCTGCTGCTGGAATCGTGGCTTCAATTCACGAGCGGATTGAGCCTGCCGCAGAACAAGAGCTTGTGGACGCTCGAGTGGGTGCGGACGAAGATTCTGGAGGAGGACTTCCGTCGCCGCCAACTGAGGGGTGGAGATGACGGCAGCAGCGGCTACGGGATGCAAGGGAGCCGACGTGGCAAAGGACGTGGCTTCGGTGGTGCTGGACGCGGTGCAAAGAAAGACGACGACTCCAACGACCAACAAGGAGGTACCGGTTGGGGTCGCGGTGCGAAATCTAGACGTGGGGGCAAGTCGGGTGCTGGTGGCAATATGAAAGGGAGTTGCTGGTATTGTGAGAAGAAAGGGCACCCCTGGTTTTTGTGCTATAAGAAACCCGATGGATGGACCCCCCAGAAACGTCACCACGATGGCGGCGCGCGGAGGAACCAGAAAAACGGCGCCAACATGGTCGCTGATTCGTCCGACAACAACCCGAAGGACAACGGCGGTGCGGAAAAGAAGAAGGAGCGCACCGCGGGCCAATTCTTCCATATAGGAGCAAGGAGACGCATCTGCTAAGGCTGGAGCAGAGTTGCACCCCCTGGATTATTGGGTGTTGGACACACGCGCTGCTTGGACAATGACGCCGCGCAAGGACCTGCTGGACAAGGTACAAGCTGCTCCGATCAACGAGGTGTGCTCCGCCTCTGGACACGCGCTATAGGTGGCTGGTACGGGACGAGCTGCGTTTAAGGGAGTGGATGGCAAGCCGGTGGTGCTGCACAACGTTCTTCTTGTTCCTGAACTCAAGGCCAACCTAATCTCCCTCTGTAAGCTTGGCAAGGCTGGGGTGAGCACTAGCACGGATGGGGCACGCACTTATAAGGGGAAGCTGGGCAATCGGGTGCTTTGGGATCTGCACGAGAGCAAGGACGTGTACAGATCTATGTGGCAGCTGCCGGCGCTGGCGTGGCACAGTGGGGGGCAGGCTGGAGAGGGGTCTGCATCCCAGGGGGAGTGTAACGCTGTTGGAGGGGTTGGTGTGAAAGTGTCGGCCAGATCTGGGGAGACAGATTGGGCAACTGCACACCGACGTTTGGGGCATGTGGCAATGCCTTTGCTGAAGCAGCTGGAGAAGGATGGAGCCGTTAAGGGTTTGAAGCTGAACGGACAACCACCCGATGATAACTGTGAAATTTGCCTCCTTTCAAAGTTCACCCGTTTCCCCTTCCATAGTGTGGCTGGCAGGAGCAAAAAGCCGTTGGAGCTGGTCCACATGGACTTGGTGGGGCCGCTGCCGGTGGAAGGGCACAAGGGGGAGCGGTACATCCTAACCATAGTGGATGACAGGAGCAGGCTAATGTGGGCGTATCCAGTGAAGTAGAAAGATCACGCCGCCTCCACGATTCGGGACGATTGGCTGCCGTTCGTGGAGAAGCAAGCGGAGTGTGTGGTGAAGCGGATTAGGACAGATCGGGGTGGTGAGTTCCTTGGAGTTGAGATGACGGCCTGGCTCAAGAAGCAGGGCATCCAGAGGGAGCTGACCACGGCTTACACCCCACAGTCCAACGGTGTAGCAGAACGGGCGAAGCGGACAATTCTGGAGACAGCTAGGGCGCTGCTCATAGAATCTGGGCTGGGCAACTTGATGTGGCCCCATGCTGTTCCGCACGCTACCATCGCTAGAAACAGGGTACTCATAAAGGTTGGGGATGACTCGTGGGTGCCGTTGGAGAGGTGGCTTGGGAGGAAGCCGCCGGTGGACATGCTGAGGGTGTTCGGTTGCATGGCAGTTGCCCACGTCCCCAAGACCTACCGCAGTAAGTTGGGGGCGAGTGCAATCTGGTGTGTGCATTTGGGGCTGGCTGCTGAGAACAAGGGATGGCTCTTGTGGGAGCCTTCCAAGGGTGTGTTGTTTGACAGCAGGGATGTGAAGTTTGTTGAGGGCATGATGTATGGGAGCTGGGAGAAACAGGCGGAGGCCAAGGTGTCCCAGCAAATGGAGCAAATCACCATGCAGCTGGACCTGACTCCTAGTGTGTGGGAGGAGGGAGAGGAGGCAGTTGCAGAGGGTGGTGATAAAGAGAAGGTGCAGGAGGCACCTGTTGGTGGAGGTGATGGTGTGGAGACTAGCGGTAGCACTAGTGGAGCTGCTGGATCCGAGGGAGGAGAGCAGCAGCAGGGAAAAACTAAGAAGCCGAAGGGTGTCGTTATGAAGGGATGGGAGACACCCGTCTCCAGGCCAGGACGTACCCGTATGGCTACTAAGAAGCTGACTGCAGGAGCTGATGTAGCGGAGCAACAGCTTGGGACTGAGGAGGCATTGCTGATTCTACCGCATGGCTATGACCCGGATGAGGAGGATGAACCTGCCTACTGTTTTCTTGCCCCTGCACCAGAGGAACCAGCTAGCATGGAGGAGGCATTAGCTGGACCAGATAGGGACAAATGGCTAGCTTCTAGGGATGCTGAGTACCAGAGCCTGCTAGAGAATGGGACTTGGGAACTAGTGGTGCTGCCTGAGGGAAAGAAAGCGGTACAATGCAAATGGGTGCTAAGGATCAAGACTGACAACAAGGGGCAAGTCACCATCTACAAGAGTAGGTTGGTGGCTAAGGGGTTTATGCAGAAGGAGAAGCAGGACTTCAATGAGATCTTTGCTCCCACTGCCAAACCCCCTACCCTTTGTGTCTTGTTGGCAGATGCAGCCGTTGGTGGGAAGTTCATTATCCAGTTGGTCCAACTGGCCTGTTGGTCCACTGGATCGGTGAGACCAACTGGCATGTTGGTCCCATGGACAGGTAGGACCAACCGGCTTGTTGGTCTAGTGGACCAGTTTAACCAACCGGTCTGTTGGTCCAATGGACCGGTTGGACCCACCGGCCTCTTGGTCCAATGGACCCGTTGGACCAACCCACCTTATATTCCATGGACCGGTTGGACCAATTAACCTGTTGGTCCAAAGGACTAGTTGGACCACCTGGCCTTTTGGTCCAGTGGATCGGTTGGACCAACTGGCTTGCTGTTCCAATGGACCAGTTGGACCAGCTGGCTTGTCTTTCCGATAGACCACTTGGACCAACTGACCTGTAGGTCCAATGGACCGGTTGGACCAAACAGCCTGTTTTTCGACTGGACCGGTTGGACCAGCTGGCTTGTTGGTCGAGTGGACCGGTGGGATCAATTGAACTATTGGTCTAGTGATTCGGTTGGATCAATGCCTGTTGGTCCAATGAACTGGTTGAACCAATCGCCTAGTTGGTCCAATGGACTGGTTTGACCAACCGGCCTGTTGGCCGAGTGGACGGGTTTGGATCAACAGGCATGTTTTTCAAGTGGACCGGTTGGATCAACTGGCTTTTTGGTCCAATGGATCAGTGGGATCAACTCGCATGTTCGTCCGATGGATAAATTTGACCAAGGGCCTGTTGGTCTACCGGACAGGTCGGACCAAGTGACCTGTTGGTCAAGTGGTCTGGATGGATCAACAGGCATGTTAGTTAAGTGGACCGGTTGGACCAACCGGCCTCCTGGTCAAATGGTCAGGTTGGATGAACCGGCCTGTTGGTCCAGTGGACTGGTTGAACCAACCGGCCTGTTGGTCCATTGGTCAGGTTGGACGAACCGGCCTGTTGGTCCAGTGGACCGGTTGGACCGACTCGAATGTTGGTCTATTGGACCGGTTGTACCAACTGGAATGTTGGTCTAGTGTGTTCGTGTCAGGGCCTAATAAACTCAAGCTATTAAGACTTTATCAAACTTCAAACCTCTCCTCGGGGTCACCTCCAAGGGTCCTTGGGTGCCTGGTACAAGACCAGCCCCTATCCTCGGGTCCGAGTTTGTAGAGAGAGGGATCAAGAGGGACTAAGTCAAAACAGCAAGAGTACCTTGAACGTCGCGCAGCGTATCGTGCAGACCGTCGATCGGATTAAGCTGAGAATTTCCTATATTGAAGCTCACTCTAAGAGCTTTAAAATAAGCCAAGTTGCCTCGCGAAAAGTTCTGCCATTACGAAGTTATGGCTTGGACACCGTTAGCCTAGCGTTGGAGTGCTAGCGTACTAGCGTTGACTCGGGTAGCATTCCGCCGTCGCACCGCGTAGAAAGGAAATTCCAGCAAGGAAGGAATTCGCTTGAATCAATTTCACTATATTCAGGTACAAACAGAGAAGGAATAAAAAGCTCTAGCGAGCAAGGACCTTGGGAATCAACCTGGGAATAACGAGGGATGATCCCAAATAATTCCAAGCAACAGAACCAACCTGGCTGGACAAAATAGCAGGTGGTAGGTTGGTGAACAACCTCTGGTTCTGTTTTTCCAACCTGGGAAAACAACAACCAGGTTTAGGTCCTAAAAACAGAACCTGTTTTGTCTTTGCCCAACCAGCCAAATGCTGGTTCTGCTGGTTTCACCTGGCCCTGTAGCATGCAGATACAGACAAACAACATCCAACCTTCACCTAAAATGTACCCCTATAGTGCCTGCCCTGCTACACTATAGTCAACCAAACAAAACAGTACAATTTCGAGTTGGATAGAACTGAATCTGCGCAATCAAGTAAGCTGGACCGCAAAGCTTCCATCTTGGGTTCCTTTGCGAGCTCGTCCTTTCTGCTTGTACTGTTCATAGCGCGTACAATGTTATGACGAAGCGCACATTGTGCGAGTACCTGCAAATGCTTCAAGCAAAAATTGCGAAAACAAACAAACACACGAACATTCCATTCACACCCAAATGCATTCGCACACGCATACTCGTACAAACAGACGGCAGGATGTCGTGCAATGTGAATTTGCACCCAACATAGTGGACCGGTTGGACCAACTGGAATGTTGGTCTAGTGGACCGGTTGGACCGACTTGCCTATTGGTCTAGTAAACCTGCTGGATCAACAGGATTGTTGGTCCACTCGACCAGTTGGACAAACGGGTTTGTTGGTCGAATGGACTGGTTGGACTAACTGGACAATTGGTCCAATGGACAGGTTGGACCAACTGGCTGATCCAGCGGACAAGTTAGACCAACTGGCCTGTTGGTCTAGTGGACTAGTTGCCTGTTGGTCCAATTGACAGATTGGACCAACTGATTTGTTGGTCTAGTGGACTAGTTGCTTGTTGGTCCAATGGACTAGTTGGACCAACTAACCTGTTGGTCTAGTGGACCGGTTGGACCAACTAGCTTGTTGGTCCACTGGACCTGTTGGACCAACCGGCCTGTTGGTCAAATGATCCGGTTGGACCAACTGGCCTGCTGGTCCAATTGACAAGTTGACCTGTTGTTCCAATGGACAGGTTGGACTAACTGGCCTATCGGTTTAATGGACGGATTGGACCAACTAGACTATTGGTCCAGTGGGCCGGTTGGACCAAAAGGCATGTTGGTCCAATGGACCCGTTGGACAACTGACCTGTTGCTCCAATAGATAGGTTTGACCAGCTGACCTGGTTGTCTAGTGGACTGGTTGGACCTACTAGTTTGTTGGTCCGAGGGTTGGACAAATTTGTTGGGTGCAAATTCACATTGCACGACATCCTGCCGTCTGTTTGTACGAGTATGCGTGTGCGAATGCATTTGCGTGTGAATAGTATGTTCGTGTGTTTGTTTGCTTTCGCAATTTTTCGCTTGAAGCATTTGCAGGTACTCGCACAATGTGCGCTTCGGCATAACACTGTACGTGCTATGAACAGTACAAGCAGAAAGGACGAGCTCGCAAAGGAACCCAAGATGGAAGCTTTGCGGTTCGGTTGAATTGATTGCGCAGATTCAGTTCTATCCAACTCGAAATTGTGTTGTTTTGTTTGGTTGACTATAGTGTAGCAGGGCAAGCACTGTAGGGGTACAATTTAGGTAAAGGTTGGATGTTGTTTCTCTGTATCTGCATGCTATAGGGCCAGGGGAAACCAGCGGAACCAGCATTTGGCTGGTTGGGCAAAGACAAAACAGGTTATGTTTTTAGGACCTGAACCTGGTTGTTGTTTTCCCAGGTTGGAAAAACAGAACCAGAGGTTGTTCACCTACCTACCACCTGCTATTTTGTCCAGCCAGGTTGGTTCTGTTGCTTGGAATTATTTGGGATCATCCTTGGTTGTTCCGAGGTTGATTCCCAAGGTCCTTGCTAGCTAGAGCTATTTATTCCTTCTCTGTTTGTACCTGAATATAGTGAAATTGATTCAAGCGAATTCCTTCCTTGCTGGAATTTCCTTTCTACGCGGTGCGACGGCAGAATGCTACCCGAGTAAACGCTAGTACGCTAGCACTCCAACGTAGGGCTAACGCTGTTCGAGCTATAACTTCGTAATGGCAGAACTTTTCGCGAGGCAACTTGGCTTATTTTAAAGCTCTTAGAGTGAGCTTCAATATAGGAAATTCTCAGCTTAATCCGATCGACGGTCTGCACGATACGCTGCGCGACGTTCAAGGCACTCTTGCTGTTTTGACTTAGTCCCTCTTGATCCCTCTCTCTACAAACTTGGACCCGATGATAGGGGCTGGTCTTGTACCAGGCACCCAAGGACCCTTGGAGGTGACCCCGAGGAGAGGTTTTAAGTTTGATAAAGTCTTAATAGCTTGAGTTTATTAGGCCCTTACACTAACAAAATTGTCCGGTTAGTCCAATGGACAGGCTGGACGGGTTGGACCAACTGGCCTATTGGTCCAATAGACCGGTTGGACCGGTTGGACCAACTGGTCTAATGGCATAGTAATCCGGTTGGACCAACTGGCCTATTGGTGTAGTAATCCGGTTGGACCAACTGGCCTGTTTGTCCAATGGACTAGTTGGACGAACTGGCCTGTTTGTCCAATGGACTAGTTGGACGGCCTGACCTGTTGGTTCAATGGACAGGTTGGACCAACTGGCGTATTGTTTTAATTGACAGGTTGGAGCAACTGGGATGTTGGTCCAGTGGACCGCTTGGACCAACTGGCCTGTTGGGTAACTTTTCAGTACTAGTACGTGGCCCAATGTGGCCCCATGTGGCCCCATGTTGTCCGGCATGAGACCGTGGGTGCTTACTAAGGTTGGTGATGAATCGTGGGTGCCGTTGGAGAAGTAGCTTGGGAGGAAGCCGCCGGTGGTTATGGTGAGGGTGTTTAGTTGCATGGTAGTCGCCCACGTCCCCAAGAAGTATCGAAGTAAGTTGGCGGCGAATGCAACCTGGTTTGTGCATTTGGGGCTGGCTTCTGAGAGCAAGGGATGGCTGCTGTTGGAACCACGCAAGGGTGAGTTGTTTAACAGCAGGGATGTGAAATTTGTTCAGGGCCTGATTTATGGGGGCTGGAAGAAACCGGTGGAGGCCAATGTATCACAGGCGATGGAGCAGATCACCGTGCAGCTGGACCTTACTCCTAATATGTCTGAGGAAGGAGATGACGCAGCTGCAGAAATTGGTGATGGAGAGAGGGTACAGGAGGCACCTGCTGGTGGATGAGGTGGTGTAGAGGCTAGTGGTACCACTAGTAGAGCTTCTGGATCTCAAGATGAGCAGTAGCAGGGCAAAGCTAAAGCTCCTACACTAGCACAAAGGAGGAAGCCGAAGGGTGTCGTTATGAAGGAGTAGGAGACTCCCGTCTCTAGGCCAGGTCGTACCAGTATGGCCACTATGAAGTGAACTGCAGGAGCTGATGTAGCAGAGCAGCAGCTGGGGAACGAAAAGGCGTTGCTGATTTTGCCTCAATGCTATGACCCGGATGAGGGGACCGAGCCAGCGTACTGTTTTCTTGCCTTTGCACCAGAGGAACTAGCTAGCATGAAGAAGGCATTAGCTAGACCTGATAGGTAGGAGTGGCTGGTTTCTAGAAATGCTGAGCACCAAAGCATGCTAGAGAATGGGACATGGGATCTGGTGGTCCTACATTAGGGGAAAAAAGCCGTACAGTGCAAGTGGGTGCTAAGGATCAAGACCGATGACAAAGGACAGGTCACCATCCACAAGAGTAGGCTGGTAGCTAAGATTTATGCAGAAGGAGAAGCATGACTTCAATGAGATATTTGCTCCCACTGCCAAACCCCCTACCCTTCGTGTCTTGTTGGCAGATGTTTCGTTGGGAAATTCATCATTCAGATAAATATATCAACAACAATCCTCAATGGGATTATAGAGAAGGATGTGTACATGATGCAGCCGCTTGGGTATGAGGATGGTACAAGCAGGGTGTGGAAAATGAAAAAGTCCATCTACAGCTTGAAGCAGGCGCCACGCTGCTAATACCAGAAGTTGGCAGCTGTCTTAGAGGAGATGGGATTCAGGACCAGCAGCTGTGAAAAATTCCTCTTTCTCAAGGGGGAGGGGGAGAAGCTCGTGCTGTTTCTGTTCTACGTGGACAACATTCTTCTCTTTAGCAGCAGCATGAAAGAGATCCATAATGAGCAGCAGCAGCTGATGGAGAACTTCGAGTGCAAAAAACTACCTTGGGATGCACGTCGAGAGGGATCCAGATCACAGGGAGTTGAAGCTGCACCAGGAGAAGTTCATCAAGGAGCTGGGGGAGAAGTATGGGATTGAGAATGAGCGCAAGGTTGCAACTCCCCTGCTAGCTGAGCTCAAGCTTGTGATCACTGCAGAGAATGAAGGGGTTGAAGCCGACGAGCAACAGCAATTCCAGTCCTTGGTGGGCAGCCTCTTGTATGCAGCAGTTCACACGAGGCCCGATATCTCTTTCTCGGTTGGGCAGCTGGCAAGGGTGGTGCAGAATCCACCAGAGGAGCAGGTGGATGCAGCTGAGCGTGTGGTGAAGTACCTGAAATCTCACCCAAGCATTGGAGTTCAATATCTGCACAAGTGAAGCAGAAGGGGTTGAGGTGCTGAAGGAGAAGGGGGAGCGGCTTGGAGAAGGCAAGCTCTTTCTTACTTGCTTTACCAATGCTCCTTGGGCTTCATAGAAGAAAGATTCCTGATTTGTGAGATGATACATCTGCGTAGTTGGGCGAGGACCTGTTAGTAGGCGGTCCAAGAAGCAGACGGAGACGACACTTTCTTCCGTGTAATCAGAGTACATGGCGATGTTCCATGGTGTGAAAGAGGTGATTTGGCTGAGGAGGCTGTTAGAAGAGATTGGCCAAGAACAGATGGTTGCTACGCCGCTGTTTTGTGATAGCAAGAGGGCTTTTGGGGTGGCCAAAAATGGTGTGCTTCATGGGCTGAACAAGCACATGCGTATAAAGTGGCACTCTCTGCGTAAGGAGGAGAGGAGGGTAACGGTGATTCCGATTTACATTAAGACTCACCAGTAGCCAGAACACTTCCTCACTAAGAGTCTTGCGGAAGAGCCTCATTGGCGTTGTGTGCGCATGATCGGAATTGAGCCGGCAGGATGAGGGGAAGTGTGACGAGCCTCTTGCACGACATCCTGGCGTCTATTTGTACGAGTCTGCGTGTGCGAATGCATTTGGGGAATGAATGGAATGTGTGTATGTTTGTTTGCTTTCGCAATTTATGCTAGATGCATTTGCAGGATGTAGCGCAATGTGCGCTTCGGCACAATATTGTACGTACTATGAACAGTGCAAGCAGAAAGGACGAGCTCAAATGAACCCAAGATGGAAGCTTTGCAGTTCGGTTGAATTGATTGCGCAGAATCAGTTCTATCCAACTCGAAATTATACTGTTTTGTTTGGTTGACTATAGTGTAGAAGGGCAGGCACTATCGAGGTACAATTGAGGTGACGGTTCGATGTTGTTTTTCAGTATCTCCATGCTACACGGCTAGGGGAAACAAGTAGAACCAGAATTCGGCTAGTTAGGCAAGGACCAAACAGGTTCTGTTCTTAGGACCTGAACCTGGTTGTTTTCCCATGTTGAAAAAACAGAACAGAGGTTGTTTACCAACCTAACACCTACTGGTTTGTCCAGCCAGGTTGGTTCTGTTTCTTGGAATTATTTAGTCTTGGGTGCAAATTCACATTGCACGACATCCTGCCGTCTGATTGTACGAGTATGCGTGTGCGAATGCATTTGCGCGTGAATGGTATGTTTGTGTGTTTGTTTGCTTTCGCAATTTTCGCTTGAAGCATTTGCAGGTACTCGCACAATGTGCGCTTCGGCATAACATTGTACGCGCTATGAACAGTACAAGCAGAAAGGACGAGCTCGCAAAGGAACCCAAGATGGAAGCTTTGCGGTTCAACTTACTTGATTGCGCAGATTTAGTTCTATCCATCTCGAAATTGTACTGTTTTGTTTGGTTGACTATAGTGTAGCAGGGCAGGCACTATAGGGGTACAATTTAGGTGAAGGTTGGATGTTGTTTGTCTGTATCTGCATGCTACAGGGCCAGGGGAAACCAGCGGAACCAGCATTTGGCTGGTTGGGCAAAGACAAAACAGGTTCTGTTTTTAGGACCTGAACCTGGTTGTAGTTTTCCCAGGTTGGAAAAACAGAACCAGAGGTTGTTCACCAACCTACCACCTGCTATTTTGTCCAGCCAGGTTGGTTCTGTTGCTTGGAATTATTTGGGATCATCCCTGGTTGTTCCCAGGTTGATTCCCAAGGTCCTTGCTAGCTAGAGCTATTTATTCCTTCTCTGTTTGTACCTGAATATAGTGAAATTGATTCAAGCAAATTCCTTCCCTGCTGGAATTTCCTTTCTACGCGGTGCGACGGCGGAATGCTACCCGAGTCAACGCTAGTACGCTAGCACTCCAACGCTAGGCTAACGCTGTCCGAGCCATAACTTCGTAATGGCAAAATTTTTCGCGAGGCAACTTGGCTTATTTTGAAGCTCTTAGAGAGAGCTTCGATATAGGGAATTCTCAGCTTAATCCGATTGACGGTCTGCACGATACGCTGCGCGACGTTCAAGGTACTCTTGTTGTTTTGACTAAGTCCCTCTTGATCCCTCTCTCTACAAACTCGGACCCGAGGATAGGGGCTGGTCTTGTACCAGGCACCCAAGGACCCTTGGAGGTGACCCCGAGGAGAGGTTTTAAGTTTGATAAAGTCTTAAAAGCTTGAGTTTATTAGGCCCTTACACCAACAAGCTGGTATCAGAGCTGCGTTATAGTGATTCTCGTTATAGGTAGCTATGGCGGGCAACACCTCGGCGGTAGCTGGTGAATCTTCAGCCCAAGATCGTAGCGGCAGCCATGATTCTGGTGTTTCTGCGCCAAAGGGAGCGCGAACAAGCCAGGGCTCGCAGATCAAGGAGTTGCTGAAAAACTTCACCGTCGAGAAGTTCAATGGTGAGGGCTATGATGATTGGGCCTGGAAAATGCAACTTTATTTCCGTCAGATCGGTTTGCTGAAATTATTGATTGGGGAGGAGCCTAGACCGAGTGACCCCGCCTTTCAAGAAGATTCAGACGAGTGTTGGGTGCAAATTCACATTGCTCGACATCCTGCCGTCTGTTTGTACGTGTATGCGTGTGAATGGTATGTTCGTGTATTTGTTTGCTTTCGCAAATTTTGCTTGAAGCATTTGCAGGTACTCGCACAATGTGCGCTTTGGCATAACATTATACGGGCTATGAACAGTACAAGCAGAAAGGACGAGCTTGCAAAGGAACCCAAGATGGAAGCTTTGCGACTCGGCTTACTAGATTGCGCAGATTCAGTTCTATCCAACTCGAAATTGTACTGTTTTGTTTGGTTGACTATAGTGTAGCAGAGCAGGCACTATACAGGTACAATTTAGGTGAAGGCTAGATGTTGTTTGTCTGTATCTGCATGCTACAGGGCCAGGGGAAACTTGCGGAACCAGCATTTGGCTGGTTGGGCAAAGACAAAACAGGTTCTGTTTTTAGGACCTGAACCTGGTTGTTGTTTTCCCAGGTTGGAAAAACAGAACCAGAGGTTGTTCACCTACCTAAAACCTGCTATTTTGTCCAGCCAGGTTGGTTCTGTTGCTTGGAATTATTTGGGATCATCCCTGGTTGTTCCCAGGTTGATTCCCAAGGTCCTTGCTAGCTAGAGCTATTTATTCCTTCTCTGTTTGTACCTGAATATAGTGAAATTGATTCAAGCGAATTCCATCCTTGCTGGAATTTCCTTTCTACGCGGTGCGACAGCAGAATGCTACCCGAGTCAACGCTAGTACGCTAGCACTCGAACGCTAGGCTAACGCTGTTCGAGGCATAACTTTGTAATGGCAGAACTTTTCGCGAGGCAACTTGGCTTATTTTTATGCTCTTAGAGTGAGCTTCGATACATAGGAAATTCTCAACTTAATCCGATCGACGGTCTGCACAATACGCTGCGCGACGTTCAAGGTATTCTTGCTGTTTTGACTTAGTCCCTCTTGATCCCTCTCTCTACAAACTCGGACCCGAGGATAGGGGCTGGTGTTGTACGAGGCACCCAAGGACCCTTGGAGGTGACCCCGAGGAGAGGTTTTAAGTTTGATAAAGTCTTAATAGCTTGAGTTTATTTGGCCCTTACACCAACAAGCTGGTATCAGAGCTGCGTTATAGTGATCCTCGATATAGGTAGCTATGGCGGGGAACACCTCGGCGGTAGCTGGTGAATCTTCAGCCCAAGATCGTAGCGGCAGCCAAGATTCTGGTGTTTCTGCGCCAAGGGGAGCGCGAACAAGCCAGGGCTCGCTGATCAAGGAGGTGCTGAAAAACTTCACCGTCGAGAAGTTCAATGGTGAGGGCTATGATGATTGGGCCTGGAAAATGCAACTTTATTTCCGTCAGATCGGATTGCTGAAACTAATGATTGGGGAGGAGCCTAGACCGAGTGACCCCGCCCTTCAGGAAGATTGGGACGAGTGTCCTCGGCTGGCTACTACTTGATGTCGCAGAGTTTGGAGCTGAACCAGCGTCACCACGTCATGCACCTGCTGCTGGAGGTTGAGTGCGGTCCGAAGGCGTGGACGGTGTTGAAGGAGCTGCATGCCCCTACCTCCGTCGCTGCGACTCTCATGATGGAGAGGGAGCTGTCCGCGTTGCGCCTAAGCGAGGGAGAGCCGGTACAACCCATCCTGGACAAGATGCGTGATCTCTACGTGAAGCTGGCGATCGCGGGAATCACCTACCCGGAGCAGACCAAGTGCCTGAAGATGCTGTCGCTGCAGCCGGAATCGTGGCTTCAATTCACGAGCGGATTGAGCCTGCCGCAGAACCAGAGCTTGTGGATGCTCGAGTGAGTGCGGACGAAGATTCTGGAGGAGGACTTCCGTCGCCGCCAACTGAGGGGTGGAGACAACGGCAGCAGCGGCTACGGGATGCAAGGGAGCTGACGTGGCAAAGGACGTGGCTTCAGTGGTGCTGGACGCGGTGCAAAGAAAGACGACGACTCCAACGACCAACAAGGAGGTACCGGTTGGGGTCGCGGTGCGAAATCTGGACGTGGGGGCAAGTCGGGTGCTGGTGGCAAAATGAAAGGGAGTTGCTGGTATTGTGAGAAGGAAGGGCACCCCTGGTTTTTGTGCTATAAGAAACCTGATGGATGGATCCCACAGAATCTTCACCAGGATGGCGGCGCGCGGAGGAACCAGAAAAACGGCGCCAACATGGTCGCTGATTCGTCCGACAACAACCCGAAGGGCAACGGCGGTGTGGAGAAAAAGAAGGAGCGCACCGCGGGCCAATTCTTCCATGTGGGAGACAAGGGGGAGCAAGGAGACGCATCTGCTAAGGTTGGAGCAGAGCTGCACCCCTTGGACTATTGGGAGTTGGATAAAGCGCTGCTTGGACAATGACGCCGCGCAAGGACCTGCTGGACGACGTACGCGCTGTACCGATAAATGAGGAGTGCTCTGCCTCTGGACACATGTTGAAGGTGGCTGGTGCGGGACGAGCTGCGTTTAAGGGAGCGGATGGCAAGCCGGTGGTGCTGCACGACGTTCTCCTCATCCCCAACCTGAAGGCCAACCTCATCTCCCTCCGTAAGCTTGGCAAGGCTGGGGTGAACACCAACACGGATGGGGCTCCCACTTATAAGGGGAAGCTGGGCAATCGGGTGCTTTGGGATCTGCACGAGAGCAAGGACGTGTACAGATCTATGTGGCAGCTGCCGGCGCTGGCGTGGCATGGTGGGGGGCAGGCTGGAGAGGGGTCTGCATCCCAGGGGGAGTGCAACGCCGTTGGAGGGGTTGGTGTGAAAGTGTCAGCCAGATCTGGGGAGACGGATTGGGCAACTGCACACCGACGTTTGGGGCATGTGTCAATGCCTTTGCTGTAGCAGCTGGAGAAGGATGGAGCCATTAAGGGCTTGAAGCTGAACGGACAACCACCCGATGATAACTGTGAAATTTGCCTCCTTTCAAAGTTTACCCGTTTCCCCTTGCATAGTGTGGCTGGCAGGAGCAAAAAGCCGTTGGAGCTGGTCCACATGGACTTGGTGGGCCCGCTGCCGGTGCAAGGGCACAAGGGGGAGCGGTACTTCCTAACCATAGTGGATGACTGGAGCAGGCTAATGTGGCCGTATCCGCTGAAGCAGAAAGATCACGCCGCCTCCACGATTCGGGACGATTGGCTGCCATTTGTAGAGAAGCAAGCGGAGTGTGTGGTGAAGCGGATTAGGACAGATCGGGGTGGTGAGTTCCTTGGATCTGAGATGACGGCCTGGCTCAAGAAGCAGGGCATCCAGAGAGAGCTGACCACGGATTACACCCCACAGTCCAACAGTGTAGCAGAACGGGTGAACCGGACAATTCTGGAGACAGCTAGGGCGCTGCTCATAGAATCTGGGCTGTGCAACTTGATGTGGCCCCATGCTGTTCGGCACGCTACCGTCGCTAGGAACAGGGTACTCACAAAGGTTGGGGATGACTCGTGGGTGCCGTTGGAGAGGTGGCTTGGGAGGAAGCCGCCGGTGGACATGCTGAGGGTGTTCGGTTGCATGGCAGTCGCCCACGTCCCCAAGACCTACCGCAGTAAGTTGGGGGCGAGTGCAATCTGGTGTGTGCATTTGGGGCTGGCTGCAGAGAGCAAGGGATGGCTGCTAAGGGAACCTTCCAAGGGTGTGTTGTTTGACAGCAGGGATGTGAAGTTTGTTGAGGGCATAATGTATGGGAGCTGGGAGAAACAGCCGGAGGCCAAGGTGTCCCACCAAATGGAGCAGATAACCATGCAGCTGGACCATACTCGTACAAACAGACGGCAGGATGTCGTGCAATGTGAATTTGCACCCAACACCTGGTACAAGACCAGCCCCTATCCTCGAGTCCGAGTTTGTAGAGAGAGGGATCAAGAAGGACTTAGTCAAAACAGCAAGAGTACCTTGAACGTTGCGCAGCGTATCGTGCAGACCGTCGATCGGATTAAGCTGAGAGTTTCCTATATCGAAGGTCGCTCCAAGAGCTTTAAAATGAACCAAGTTGCCTCGCGAAAAGTTCTGCCATTACGAAGTTATGGTTCCGACAGCGTTTGCTTAGTGTTCGAGTGCTAGCGTACTAGCATTGACTCACGTAGCATTCCGCCATCGCACCGCATAAAAACGAAATTCCAGCAACTAAGGAATTCGCTTGAATCAATTTCGCTATATCCAGGTAAAAACAGAGAAGGAATAAATAGTTTTAACTAGTAAGGACCTTGGGAATAAACCTGGGAACAGCCAGTAAAGATCCTAAATAACTCCAAGCAACTGAACCAACCTGGCTGGACAAAACAGCAGGTGGTAGGTTGGTAAACAACCTCTGGTTCTGTTTTTCCAACCTGGGAAAACAACGACCAGGTTCAGGTCCTAAAAACAGAACCTGATTTGTCTTTGCCCAACCAGCCAAATGCTGGTTCCGCTGGTTTCCCCTGGCCCTGTAGCAAGCAGATTGAGACAAACAACATCCAACCTTCACCTAAATTTTGCCTCTATAGTGCCTGCCCTGCTACACTATAGTCAACCAAACAAAACAGTACAATTTCGAGTTGGATAGAACTGAATCTGCGCAATCAAGTAAGTTGAACCGCAAAGCTTCCATCTTGGGTTCCTTTGCGAGCTCGTCTTTTCTGCTTGTACTGTTCATAGCGCATACAATGTTATGCCAAAGCGCACATTATGCGAGTACCTGCAAATGCTTCAAGCGAAAATTACGAAAGCAAACAAACACACGAACATACCATTCACACGCAAATGCATTCGCACATGCATACTCGTACAAACAGACGGCAGGATGTCATGCAATGTGAATTTGCACCTAACACACTCCCCTTCAGCCTGTCGGCTCCATCCCCATCATTCCATACTAGTTCATGCTCATTCCACTCATGCGCACACAATGCCAATGAGGCTCATCCGCAAGCCTCTTGGTGAGGAAGTCTGCTGGCTGCTGGTGAGTCTTGATGTAGATCGGATTCACCGTCCCCCTCTTCACCTCCTTACGCAGCCAGTGCCACTTGATACGCATCTGCTTCTTGAGCCCATGAAGCACAGCGTTCCTGGCCATCCCAAGAGCTCCCTTGCTATCACAAAACAGCGGCGTAGCAACCTTTTGCTCCTGGCCAATCTTCTCCAACAGCCTCCTCAGCCAAATCACCTCCTTCACCCCATGGAACATCGCCATGTACTCTGATTCCACGGAAGAGAGTGCTGTCTCCGTCTGCTTCTTTGACCTCAAACTAACATGTCCTCCTCCAACTACGCAGATGTATCCTCCCACAGATGAGGAATCCTCCTTCTCAGAGGCCCACGTAGCATCGGTAAAGCAAGTGAGAAAAAACTTGCCTTCTCCAAGCCTCTCCCCCTTCTCTTTCAGCACCTCAACCCCTTTCTACTTCACCTGTGCAGATGCGGAGTATTGAACTCCAATGCTTGGGTGAGAGTTCAGATACTTCACCACACGCTCAGCTGCATCCACCTGCTCCTCTGATGGATTCTGCACCACCCTAGCCAGCTGCCCAACCGAGAAAGAGATGTCGGGCCTCGTATGAACTGCTGCATACAAGAGGCTGGCCACCAAGGACTGAAATTGTTGCTGCTCCTCGGCTTCAACCCCTTCATTCTCTGCAGCTTTCACAAGCTTGTATTCTGCTAGCAGGGGAGTTGCAACCTTGCGCTCATTCTCAATTCCGTACTTCTCCCCAAGCTCCTTGATGAACTTCTCCTGGTGCAGCTTCAACCACCTGTGATCCAGATCCCATTCTACGTGCATCCCGAGGTAGTACTTTACCTCCCCAAGGTTCTTGCACTTGAAGTTCTCCATCAGCTGCTGCTGCACCTTCTGGATCTCCTTCATGCTGCTGCTAAAGAGAAGAATGTCGTCCACATAGACCAGAAACAGCACCAGCTTCTCCCCCTCCCCCTTGAGAAAGAGGCTCTCATCACAGCTGCTGGTCCTGAATCCCATCTCATCTAAAACAGCTGCCAACTTCTGGTGCCAGCAGCGTGGCGCCTGCTTCAAGCCGTAGATGGACTTCTTCAGCTTGCACACCCTGCCCGTACCATCCTCATACCCAGGTGGCTGCGTCATGAACACCTCCTCCTCTAAAATCCCGTTAAGGAATGCCGTTGATATGTCCATCTGGATAATGAACTTCCCACTAACGGCTGCATCTGCCAACAAGACACGAAGGGTAGGGGGTTTTGCAGTGGGAGCAAAGATCTCATTGAAGTCCCGCTTCTCCTTCTGCATAAACCCCTTAGCCACCAACCTACTCTTGTAGATGGTAACCTGCCCTTGTCGTCAGTCTTGATCCTTAGCACCCACTTGCATTGTGTTTGTGTAAGGGCCTAATAAACTCAAGCTATTAAGACTTTATCAAACTTAAAACCTCTCCTCGGGGTCACCTCCAAGGGTCCTTGGGTGCCTGGTACAAGACCAGCCCCTATCTTCGGGTCCGAGTTTGTAGAGAGAGGGATCAAGAGGGACTTAGTCAAAACAGCAAGAGTACCTTGAACGTCGCGCAGTGTATCGTGCAGACCGTAAATCGGATTAAGCTGAGAATTTACTATATCGAAGCTCGCTCCAAGAGCTTTAAAATGAACCCGCAGCGGCCCCAGCAAGTCCATGTGGACCAGCTCCAATGGCTTCTTGCTCGTGCCAGCCACACTATGGAAGGGGAAACGGGTAAACTTTTGAAAGGAGGCAAATTTCACAGTTATCATCGGGTGGTTGTCCGTTCCGCTTCAAGCCCTTAACGGCTCCATCTTTCTCCAACTGCTTCAGCAAAGGCATTGCCACATGCCCCAAACGTCGGTATGCAGTTGCCCAATCCGTCTCCCCAGATCTGGCCGACACTTTCACACCAACCCCTCCAACGGCGTTGCACTCCCCCACTCAAGCCTGCCCCCCACGGTGCCACGCCAGTGCCGGCAGCTGCCACATAGATCTGTACACGTCCTTGCTCTCGTGAAGATCCCAAAGCACCCGATTGCCCAGCTTCCCCTTATAAGTGCGAGCCCCATCCGTGTTGGTGTTCACCCCAGCCTTGCCAAGCTTACGGAGGGAGATAAGGTTGGCCTTCAGGTCGGGGACGAGGAGAACATCATGCAGCACCACTGGCTTGTCATCCGCTCCCTGAAACGCAGCTCGTCCCGCACCAGCCACCTTCAACATGTGTCCAGAGGCAGAGCACAACTCGTTAATCGGTGCAGCGCGTATATCGTCCAGCAGGTCCTTGCGCGGCGTCATTGTCCAAGCAGCGCCCGTGTCCAACACCCAATAGTCCAGGGGGTGCAGCTCTGCTCCAACCTTAGCAGATGCGTCTCCTTGCTCCCCCTTGTCTCCCACATGGAAGAATTGGCCCGCAGTGCGCTCCTTCTTCTTTTCCGCACCGCTGTTGCTCTTCGGGTTGTTGTCGGACGAATCAGCGACCATGTTGGCGCCGTTTTTCTGGTTCCTCCGCGCGCCGCCATCCTTGTGACGATTCTGGGGGATCCATCCATCAGGTTTCTTATAGCACAAAACCCAGGGGTTTCATTTTGCCACCAGCACCCGACTTTCATTTCTTTCTCACAGCACCGCGACCCCAACCGGTACCTCCTTGTTGGTCGTTGGAGTCGTCGTCTTTCTTTGCACCGCGTCCAGCACCACCAAAGCCACGTCCTCTGCCACGTCGGCTCCCTTGCATCCCGTAGTCGCTGCTGCCGTCGTCTCCACCCCTCAGTTGACGGCGACAGAAGTCCTCCTCTAGAATCTTTGTCCGCATCCACTCGAGTGTCCACGAGCTCTGGTTCTGCGGCAGGCTCAATCCGCTCGTGAATTGAAGCCACGATTCCGGCAGCAGTGAGAGCATCTTCAGGCACTTGGTCTGCTCCGGGTAGGTGATTCCCGCGGTCGCCAACTTCGCGTAGAGGTCGCGCAATTTGTCCAGGACAGGTTGCACCAGCTCTCCCTCGCTCAGGCGCAACGCGGACAGCTCCCTCTCCAGCATCAATGTTGCAACAACGGAGGTCGGGGCGTGCAGCTCCTTCAACACGGTCCACGCCTTCGGACTGCACTCAACCTCCGGCAGCAGATGCATCACGTGGTGACGCTGGTCTAGGCTCCTCCCCAATCATTAGTTTCAGCAAACCGATCTGACGGAAATAAAGTTGCATTTTCCAGGCCCAATCATCATAGCCCTCACCATTGAACTTCTCGACGGTGAAGTTTTTCAGCACCTTCTTGATCAGCGAGCCCTGGCTTGTTCGCGCTCCCCTTGGCGCACAAACACCAGAATCTTGGCTGCCGTTACGATCTTGGGCTGAAGATTCACCAGCTACCGCCGAGGTGTTGCCCGCCATAGCTACCTATAACGAGGATCACTATAACGCAGCTCTGATACCAGCTTGTTGGTATAAGGACCTAATAAACTCAAGCTATTAAGACTTTATCAAAATTAAAATCTCTCCTCGGGGTCACCTCCAAGGGTCCTTGGGTGCCTGGTACAAGACCAGCCCCTATCCTCGGGTCCGAGTTTGTAGAGAGAGGGATCAAGAGGGACTTAGTCAAAACAGCAAGAGTACCTTGAACGTCACGCAGGGTATCGTGCAGACCGTAGATCGGATTAAGCTGAGAATTTACTATATCGAAGCTCACTCTAGGAGCTTCAAAATAAGCCAAGTTGCCTCGCGAAAAGTTCTGCCATTACGAAGTTATGGCTCGGATATTGTTAGCCTAGCGTTGGAGTGCTAGCGTACTAGCGTTGACTCGGGTAGCATTCCGCCGTCGCACCGCATAGAAATGAAATTCCGGGAAGGGAGGAATTCGCTTTTATCAATTTCACTATATTCAGGTACAAACAGAGAAGGAATAAATAGCTCTAGCTAGCAAGGACCTTGGGAATCAACCTGGGAACAACCAAGGATGATCCCAAATAGTTCCAAGCAACACAACCAACCTGGCTGGACAAAACAGCAGGTGGTAGGTTGGTGAACAACCTCTGGTTCTGTTTTTCCAACCTGGGAAAACAACAACCAGGTTCAGGTCCTAAAAACAGAACCTGATTTGTCTTTGCCGAACCAGCTAAATGCTGGTTCCGCTGGTTTCCCCTGGCCCTGTAGCAAGCAGATACAGACAAACAACATCCAACCTTCACCTAAATTGTGCCTCTATAGTGCCTGCCCTGCTACACTATAGTCAACCAAACAAAACAGTACAATTTCGAGTTGGATAGAACTGAATCTGCGCAATCAAGTAAGTTGAACCGCAAAGCTTCTATCTTGGGTTCCTTTGCGAGCTCCTCCTTTCTGCTTATACTACTTATAGCGCGTACAATGTTATGCCGAAGCGAACATTGTGCGAGTACCTGCAAATGCTTCAAGCGAAAAATGCGAAAGCAAACAAACACACGAACATACCATTTACACGCAAATGCATTCGCACACGCATACTCGTACAAACAGACGGCAGGATGTCGTGCAATGTGAATTTGCACCTAACATTGGGTTCCTTTGCAAGCTCGTGCTTTCTGCTTGTACTATTCATAGCATGTACAATGTTGTGCCGAAGCGCACATTACGCGAGTACCTGCAAATGCATCAAGCGAAAATTGCAAAAGCAAACAAACACACGAACATTCCATTCACACCCAAATGCATTCGCACACGCATACTCGTACAAACAGACGGCAGGATGTCGTGCAATGTGAATTTGCACCCAACACACTCCCCTTTAGCCTGCCAGCTGCATCCCCATCATTCCATGCGAGTTCCTGCTCATTCCACTCATGCGCAGAAAACGCCAATGAGGCTCATCCGCAAGCCTCTTGGTGAGGAAGTGTGCTGGCTGCTGGTGAGTCTTGATGTAGATCGGATTCACTGTCCCCCTCTTCACCTCCTTACGCAGCCAGTGCCACTTGATATGCATGTGCTTATTGAATCACAGCGTTCCTGGTTATCCCAAGAGCTCCCTTGCTATCACAAAACAGCGGCGTAGCAACCTTTTGCTCCTGACCAATCTCCTCTTACAACCTTCTCGGCCAAATCACCTTCTTCACCCAATAGAACATCGCCATGTACTCTGATTCCACAGAAGAGAGTGCCGTCTCTGTTTGCTTTTTTGACCTCCAACTAACAGGTCCTCCCCCAACTACACAGATGTATCCTCCCAAAGATGAGGAGTCCTCCTTCTCAGAACCACACGTAGCATCTATAAAACAAGTGAGAAAGAGCTTGCCTTCTCCAAGCCTCTCCCCCTTCTCTTTCAGCACTTCAATCCCTTTCTGCTTCACCTATGCAGATGCGGAGTATTGAACTCCAATGCTTGGGTGAGATTTCAGATACTTCACCACACGCTCAGCTGCATCCACCTGCTCCTCTGATGGATTCTGCACCACCCTAGCCAGCAGCCCAACAGAGAAAGAGATATCAGGCCTCGTGTGAACTGCTGCATACAAGAGGCTGCCCACCAAGGACTGAAATTGCTGCTGCTCCTCGGCTTCGACCCTTTCATCCTCTGCAGCCTTCAGAAGCTTGAATTCTGCTGGCAGGGGAGTTGTAACCTTGGGCTCATTCTCAATCCCATACTTCTCTCCCAGCTCCTTGATGAACTTCTCCTGGTACAGCTTCAACCACGTATGATCTGGATCCCTCTCCACATGCATCCCGAGTTAGTACTTTACCTCCCCAAGGTTCTTGCACTTGAAGTTCTCCATCAGCTGCTGCTGCACCTTCTGGATCTCCCTCATGCCGCTGCTAAAGAGAAGAATATCGTCTACCTAGACCAGAAACAGCACCAGCTTCTACCCAACCCCCTTGAGAAAGAGGCTCTCATCACAGCTGCTGGTCCTGGATCACATCTCCTCTAAAACAGCTGACAACTTCTGGTACCAGCAGCGTGGCGCCTGCTTCAAGCCGTAGATGGACTTTTTCAGCTTGCACACCCTGCCCGTACCATCTTGATACTCAAGCGGCTGCGTCATGTATCCTCTAAAATCCCATTAAGGAATGCCGTTGATATATCCATCTGAATGATGGACTTCCCACTAACGGCTGCATCTGCCAACAAGACACGAAGGATAGGGGGTTTGGTAGTGGGAGCAAAGATCTCATTGAAGTCCCGCTTCTCCTTCTGAATAAATCTCTTAGCCACCAACCTACTCTTGTAGATGGTGACCTGTCCCTTGTCATCGGTCTTGATCCTTAGCACCCTCTTGCACTGTACGGCTTTCTTCCCCTCAGGCAGCACCACCAGCTCCCATGTCCCATTCTCTAGCAGGCTCTGGTACTCAGCATCCTTGGAAACCAGCCACTTCTCCCTATCTGGTCCAGCTAATGCCTCCTCCATGTTAGCTGGTTCCTCTGGTGCAGGGGGAAGAAAACAGTAGGCAGGTTCATCCTCCTCATTCGGATCATAGCCATGCGGTAGAATCAGCAATGCCTCCTCGGTCCCAAGCTGCTGCTCCGCTACATCAGCTCCTGCATTCAGCTTCTTAGTAGTCATACGAGTACGTCCTGGCCTGGAGACGAGTGTCTCCCATCCCTTCATAACGACACCCTTCGGCTTCTTAGTTTTCCCCTGCTGCTGCTCTCCTCCCTCGGATCCAGCAGCTCCAATAGTGCTACCGCTAGTCTCCACATCATCGCCTCCACCAGCAGGTGCTTCCTGTATTGGTGTAAGGGCCTAATAAACTCAAACTATTAAGACTTTATCAAACTTAAAACCTCTCCTCGGGGTCACCTCCAAGGGTCCTTGGGTGCCTGGTACAAGACCAGCCCCTATCTTGGGGTCCGTGTTTGTAGAGAGAGGGATCAAGAATGACTTAGTCAAAATAACAAGAGTACCTTGAACGTCGCGCAGCGTATCGTGCAGACCGTCGACCGTATTAAGCTGAGAATTTCCTATATCGAAGCTGACTCCAAGAGCTTCAAAAAAAGCCAATTTGCCTCGCAAAAAGTTCTGCCATTACGAAGTTATGGCTCAGACAGCGTTTGCCTAGTGTTGGAGGGCTAGCGTACTCACGTTGACTCGGGTAGCATTCTGCCGTCGCACTGCGTAGAAACGAAATTCCAGGAAAGGAGGAATTCGCTTGAATCAAATTGACTATATTCAGGTACAAACAGGGAAGAAATATATAGTTCTAGCTAGCAAGGACCTTGGGAATAATCGTGGGAACAACTAGGGATGATCCCAAATAATTCCAAGCAAGAGAACCAACCTGGCTGGACAAAACAGTAGGTGGTATATTGGTAAACAACCTCTGGTTCTGTTTTACCAACCTGGGAAAAACAACAACCAGGTTCAGGTCCTAAAAACAGAACCTGTTTTGTCTTTGCCCAACCAGCCAAATGCTGGTTCCGCTGGTTTCCCCTGGCCCTGTACCAAGCAGATACAGACAAAAAACATCCAACCTTCACCTAAATTGTACCCCTATAGTGCCTGCCCTGCTACACTATATTCAACCAAACAAAACAATACAATTTCGAGTTGGATAGAACTGAATCTGCTCAATCAATTCAACCGAACCGCAAAGCTTCCATCTTAGGTTCCTTTGCGAGCTCGTCCTTTCTGCTTGTACTGTTAATAGCGCGTACAATGTTGTGCCGAAGCGCATATTGCGCAACTACCTGCAAATGCTTCAAGCGAAAATGGCGAAAGCAAACAAACACACGAACATTCAATTCACACCCAAATGCATTCGCACACGCAAACTCGTAAAAAGAGACGGCAGGATGTCTTGCAGTATGAATTTGTACCCAATGTTGGTGAAAGGGCCTAATAAACTCAAGCTATTAAGACTTTATCAAACTTAAAACCTCTCCTCGGGGTCACCTCCGAGGGTCCTTGGGTGCCTGGTACAAGACCAGCCCCTATCCTCGGGTCCGAGTTTGTAGAGAGAGGGATCAAGAGGGACTTAGTCAAAACAGCAAGAGTACCTTGAACGTCGCGCAGCGTATTGTGCAGACCATAGATCGGATTAAGCGGAGAATTTACTATATCGAAGCTCACTCTAAGAGCTTTAAAATAAGCCAAGTTGCCTCGCGAAAAGTTTTGCCATTACGAAGTTATGGCTCGGACAGCGTTAGCCTAGCGTTGGAGTGCTAGCGTACTAGCGTTGACTCGGGTAGCATTCCGCCGTCCCACCGCGTAGAAACGAAATTCCAGGAAGAGAGGAATTCGCTTGAATCAATTTCACTATATTCAGGTACAAACAGAGGAATAAATAGCGCTAGCTAGCAAGGACCTTGGGAATCAGCCTGGGAACAACTAGGGATGATCCCAAACAATTCCAAGCAATAGAACCAACCTGGCAGGACAAAATAGCAGGTCGTAGGTTGGTGAACAACCTCTGGTTCTGTTTTTCCAACCTGGGAAAACAACAACCAGGTTCAGGGATTAAGCTGAGAATTTACTATATTGAAGCTCACTCTAAGAGCTCTAAAATAAGCCAAGTTGCCTCACGAAAAGTTCTGCCATTACGAAGTTATGGCTCGGACAGCGTTAGCCTAGCGTTGGATTGCTGGCGTACTAGCGTAGACTCGGGTAGCATTCCGCCGTCGCACCGCGTAGAAAGGAAATTCCAGCAAGGAAGGAATTCGCTTGAATCAATTTCACTATATTCAGGTACAAATAGAGAAGGAATAAATAGCTCTAGCTAGCAAAGGCCTTGGGAATCAACCTGGGAACAACCAGGGATGATCCCAAATAATTCCAAGCAACAGAACCTGGCTGGACAAAACAGCAGGTGGTTGGTTGGTGATCAACCTCTGGTTCTGTTTTTCCAACTTGGGAAAACATCAACCAGGCTCAGGTCCTAAAAACAGAACCTGTTTTGTCTTTGCCCAACAAGCCAAATGCTGGTTCTCCTGGTTTCCTCTGGCCCTGTAGCATGCAGATACAGACAAACAACATCCAACCTTCACCTAAATTGTACCCCTATAGTGCCTGCCCTGCTACACTATAGTCAACCAAACAAAACAGTACAATTTCGAGTTGGATAGAACTGAATCTGCGCAATCAAGTAAGCCGAACCGCAAAGCTTCCATCTTGGGTTCCTTTGCAAGCTCGTCCTTTCTGCTTGTACTGTTCATAGCGCGTACAATGTTATGCCGAAGCGCACATTGTGCGGGTACCTGCAAATGCTTCAAGCGAAATTTTCGAAAGCAAACAAACACACGAACATACCATTCACACGCAAATGCATTTGCACACGCATACTCGTACAAACAGACGGCAGGATGTCGTGCAATGTGAATTTGCACCCAACACACTCCCCCTCAGCCTGCCGGCTGCATCCCCATCATTCCATACTAGTTCATGCTCATTCCACTCATGCGCACATAACGCCAATGAGGCTCATCCGCAAGCCTCTTGGTGAGGAATTCTGCTGGTTGCTGGTGAGTCTTGATGTAGATCGGATTCACCGTTCCCCTCTTCACCTCCTTACGTAGCAAGTGCCACATGTGCTTATTGAGCTCATGAAGCACAGCGTTCCTCGCCATCCCAAGCGCTCCCTTGCTATCACAAAACAGCGGCGTAGCAACCTTTTGCTCCTGGCCAATCTCCTCTAACTGCCTCCTCAGCCAAATCACCTCCTTCACCCCATGGAACATCGCCAGGAACTCTGATTCCACAGAAGAGAGTGCTGTCTCCGTCTGCTTCTTTGACCTCCAACTAACAAGTCCTCCTCCAACTACACAGATGTATCCTCCCACAGATGAGGAATCCTCCTTCTCAAAGGCCCACGTAGCATCGGTAAAGCAAGTGAGAAAGAGCTTGCCTTCTCCAAGCCTCTCCCCCTTCTCTTTCAGCACCTCAACCCCTTTCTGCTTCACCGGTGCAGATGCGGAGTATTGAACTCCAATGCTTGGGTGAGAGTTCAGATACTTCACCACACGCTCAGCTGCATCCACCTGCTCCTCTGATGGATTCTGCACCACCCTAGCCAGCTGCCCAACCGAGAAAGAGATATCGGGCCTCGTGTGAACTGCTGCATACAAGAGGCTGCCCACCAAGGAATGAAATTGCTGCTGCTCCTCGGCTTCAACCCCTTCATCCTCTGCAACTCTCACAAGTTTGAATTCTGCTGGCAGGGGAGTTGCAACCCGGGGCTCATTCTCAATTCCGTACTTCTCCCCAAGCTCATTGATGAACTTCTCCTGGTGCAGCTTCAACCACCTGTGATCCAGATCCCTCTCCACGTGCATCCCGAGGTAGTACTTTACCTCCCCAAGGTTCTTGCACTTGAAGTTCTCCATCAGCTGCTGCTGCACCTTCTGGATCTCCTTCATGCTGCTGCTAAAGAGAAGAATGTCGTCCACATAGACCAGAAACAGCACCAGCTTCTCCCCCTCCCCCTTGAGAAAGAGGCTCTTATCACAGCTGCTGGTCCTGAATCCCATCTCCTCTAAAACAGCTGCCAACTTCTGGTACCAGCAGCGTGGCGCCTGCTTCAAGCCGTAGATGGACTTTTTCAGCTTGCACACCCTGCCCGTACCATCCTCATACCCAGGTGGCTGCGTCATGAACACCTCCTCCTCTAAAATCCCGTTGAGGAATGCCGTTGATATGTCCATCTGGATAATGAACTTCCCACTAACGGCTGCATCTGCCAACAAGACACGAAGGGTAGGGGGTTTGGCTGTTGGAGCAAAGATCGCATTGAAGTCCCGCTTCTCCTTCTGCATAAACCCCTTAGCCACCAACCTACCTTGTAGATGGTGACCTGCCCCTTGTCATCGGTCTTGATCCTTAGCACCCTCTTGCACTGTACGGCTTTCTTCCCCTCATGCAGCACCACCAGCTCCCATGTCCTATTCTCCAGCAGGCTCTGGTACTCAGCATCCCTAGAAGCTAGCCATTTGTCCCTATCTGGTCCAGCTAATGCCTCCTCCATGCTAGCTGGTTCCTCTGGTGCAGGGGCAAGAAAACAGTACGCAGGCTCATCCTCCTCATCCGGGTCATAGCCATGCGGTAGAATCAGCAATGCCTCCTCGGTCCCAAGCTGCTGCTCTGCTACATCAGCTCCTGCAGTCAGCTTCTTAGTAGCCATACGGGTACGTCCTGGCCTGGAGACGGGTGTCTCCCATCCCTTCATAACGACACCCTTCGGCTTCTTAGTTTTCCCCTGCTGCTGCTCTTTCCCCTCAGATCCGGCAGCTCCACTAGTGCCAGTCTCCACATCCTTTTCTCCACCAGCAGGTGCCTCCTGTACCTTCTTTCCATCACCACCCTCTGCAGCTGCCTCCTCTCCCTCCTCCCACATACTAGGAGTCAGGTCCAGCTGCATGGTGATCTGCTCCATTTGGTGGGACACCCTGGCCTCCGGCTGTTTCTCCCAGCTCCCATACATCATGCCCTCAACAAACTTCACATCCCTGCTGTCAAACAACACACCCTTGGAAGGTTCCCACAGCAGCCATCCCTTGCTCTCAGCAGCCAGCCCCAAATGCACACACCAGATTGCACTCGCCCCCAACTTACTGCGGTAGGTCTTGGGGACGTGGGCGACTGTCATGCAACCGAACACCCTCAGCATGTCCACCGGCGGCTTCCTCCCAAGCCACCTCTCCAACGGCACCCACGAGTCATCCCCAACCTTTGTGAGTACCCTGTTCCTAGCGACGGTAGCGTGCGGAACAGCATGGGGCCACATCAAGTTGCCCAGCCCAGATTCTATGAGCAGCGCCCTAGCTGTCTCCAGAATTGTCCGCTTCGCCCGTTCTGCTACACCGTTGGACTGTGGGGTGTAAGCCGTGGTCAGCTCCCTCTGGATGCCCTGCTTCTTGAGCCAGGCCGTCATCTCAACTCCAAGGAACTCACCACCCCGATCTGTCCTAATCCGCTTCACCACACACTCCGCTTGCTTCTCCACGAACGGCAGCCAATCGTCCCGAATCGTGGAGGCGGCGTGATCTTTCTGCTTCACTGGATACGCCCACATTAGCCTGCTCCAGTCATCCACTATGGTTAGGATGTACCGCTCCCCCTTGTGCCCTTGCACCGGCAGCGGCCCCACCAAGTCCATGTGGACCAGCTCCAACGGCTTTTTGCTCCTGCCAGCTACACTATGGAAGGGGAAACGGGTGAACTTTGAAAGGAGGCAAATTTCACAGTTATCATCGGGTGGTTGTCCGTTCAGCTTCAAGCCCTTAACGGCTCCATCCTTCTCCAGCTGCTTCAGCAAAGGCATTGCCACATGCCCCAAACGTCGGTGTGCAGTTGCCCAATCCGTCTCCCCAGATCTGGCCGACACTTTCACACCAACCCCTCCAGCGGCGTTGCACTCCCCCTGGGATGCAGACCCCTCTCCAGCCTGCCCCCCACCGTGCCACGCCAGCGCCGGCAGCTGCCACATAGATCTGTACACGTCCTTGCTCTCGTGCAGATCCCAAAGCACCCGATTGCCCAGCTTCCCTTTATAAGTGCGAGCCCCATCTGTGTTGGTGTTCACCCCAGCCTTGCCAAGCTTAAGGAGGGAAATAAGGTTGGCCTTCAGGTCGGGGACGAGGAGCACCACCGGCTTGCCATCCGCTCCCTTAAACGCAGCTCCTCCCGACTAGCCACCTTCAACATGTGTCCAGAGGCAGAGCACACCTCATTTATCGGTGCAGCGCGTACGTCGTCCAGCAGGTCCTTGCGCGGCGTCATTGTCCAAGCAGCGCCTGTGTCCAACACCCAATAGTCCAAGGGGTGCAGCTCTGCTCCAACCTTAGCAGATGCATCTCCTTGCTCCCCCTTGTCTCCCACATGGAAGAATTGGCCCGCGGTGGGCTCCTTCTTCTTCTCCGCACCGCCGTTGCCCTTCGGGTTGTTGTCGGACGAATCAGCGACCATGTTGGTGCCGTTTTTCTGGTTCCTCCGCGCGCCGCCATCCAGGAGACGATTCTTGGGGGTCCATCCATCAGGTTTCTTATAGCACAAAAACCAGGGGTGCCCTTCCTTTTCACAATACCAGCTCACGTAGAGATCACGCAATTTGTCCAGTACAGGTTGCACCGGCTCTCCCTCTCTCAGGCGCAACGCGGACAGCTCTCTCTCCAGCATCAACGTTGCAACAACGGAGGTCGAGGCGTGCAGCTCCTTCAACACCGTCCACGCCTTCGGACCGCACTCAACCTCCGGCAGCAGGTGCATGACGTGGTGACGCTGGTTCAGCTCCAAACTCTGCGACATCAAGTAGTAGCCAGCCGAGGCGTGCTCGTCCCAATCTTCCTGAAGGGCGGGGTCACTGGGCTAGGCTCCTCCCCAATCATTAGTTTCAGCAAACCGATCTGACGGAAATAAAGTTGCATTTTCCAGGCCCAATCATCATAGCCCTCACCATTGAACTTCTCGACGGTGAAGTTTTTCAGCACCTCCTTGATCAGCGAGCCGTGGCTTGTTCGCACTCCCCTTAGCTCAGAAACACCAGAATCATGGCTGCCGCTACGATCTTGGGCTGAAGATTCACCAGCTACCGCCGAGGTGTTCCCCGCCATAGCTACCTATATCGAGGATCACTATAACGCAGCTCTGATACCAGCTTGTTGGTGTAAGGGCCTAATAAACTCAAGCAATGAAGACTTTATCACACTTAAAAACCTCTCCTCGGGGTCACCTCCAAGGGTCCTTGGGTGCCTGGTACAAGACCAGCCCCTATCCTCGGGTCCGAGTTTGTAGAGAGAGGGATCAAGAGGGACTTAGTCAAAACAACAAGAGTACCTTGAACGTCGCGCAGCGTATTGTGCAGACCATAGATCGGATTAAGCTGAGATTTACTATATTGAAGCCCACTCTAAGAACTTAAAAATAAGCCAAGTTGCCTCGCGAAAAGTTTTGCCATTAGGAAGTTATGGCTCGGACAGCGTTAGCCTAGCGTTCGAGTGCTAGCGTACTAACGTTGACTCGAATAGCATAGAAACGAAATTCCAGGAAGGGAGGAATTCGCTTGAATCAATTTCACTATATTCAGGTACAAACAGAGCAGGAATAAATAGCTCTAACTAGTAAGGACCTTGGGAATCAACCTGGGAACAACCAGGGATGATCCCAAATAATTCCAAGCAACAGAACCAACCTGGCTGGACAAAATAGCAGGTGGTAGGTAGGTGAACAACCTCTGGTTCTATTTTTCCAACCTGGGAAAACAACAACCAGGTTCAGGTCCTAAAAACAGAACCTGTTTTGTCTTTGCCCAACCAGCCAAATGCTGGTTCCGCTGGTTTCCCCTGGCCCTGTAGCATGCAGATATAGACAAACAACATCCAACCTTCACCTAGCTTCCATCTTGGGTTCCTTTGCAAGCTCGTCCTTTCTGCTTCTACTGTTCATAGCGCGTACAATGTTATGCCGAAGCGCACATTGTGCAGGTACCTGCAAATGCTTCAAGCGAAAACTGCGAAAGCAAACAAACACACGAACATACCATTGACACGCAAATGCATTCGCACACGCATACTCGTACAAACAGACGGCAGGATCTCGTGCAATGTGAATTTGCACCCAACAGCCTCCTCAGCCAAATCACCTCCTTCACCCCATGGAACATCGCCATGTACTCTGATTCCACAGAAGAGAGTGCTGTCTCCGTCTGCTTCTTTGACCTCCAACTAGCAGGTCCTCCCCCAACTACGCAGATGTATCCTCCCACAGATGAGGAATCCTCCTTCTTAGAGGCTCACGTAGCATAGGTAAAGCAATTTAGAAAGAGCTTGCCTTCTCCAAGCCTCTCCCCCTTCTCTTTTGGCACCTCAACCTCTTTCTGTTTCACCTGTGCAGATGCAGAGTATTGAACTCCAATGCTTGGGTGAGAGTTCAGATACTTCACCACACGCTCAGCTGCATCCACCTGCTTCTCTGATGGATTCTGCACCACCCTAGCCAGCTGCCCAACTGAGAAAGAGATGTCGGGCCTTGTGTGAACTGCTGCATACAAGAGGCTGCCCACCAAGGACTGAAATTGCTGCTGCTCCTCGGCTTCAACCCCTTCATCCTCTGCAGCTTTCACAAGCTTGAATTCTGCTGGCAGGGGAGTTGCAACCTTGCGCTCATTCTCAATTCTGTACTTCTCCCCCAGCTCCTTGATGAACTTCTCCTGGTGCAGTTTCAACCACCTGTGATCTGGATCCCTCTCTACGTGCATCCCGAGGTAGTACTTTACCTCCCCAAGGTTCTTGCACTTGAAGTTCTCCATCAGCTGCTGCTGCACCTTCTGGATCTCCTTCATGCTGCTGCTAAAGAGAAGAATGTCGTCCACATAGACCAGAAACAGCACCAGCTTCTCCCCCTCCCCCTTGAGAAAGAGGCTCTCATCACAGCTGCTGGTCCTGAATCCCATCTCATCTAAAACAGCTGCCAACTTCTGGTACCAGCAGCGTGGCGCCTGCTTCAAGCCGTAGATGGACTTTTTCAGCTTGCACACCCTGCCCGTACCATCCTCATACGCAGGTGGCTGCGTCATAAACACCTCCTCCTCTAAAATCCCGTAAAGAAATGCCATTGATATGTCCATCTGGATAATGAACTTCCCACTAACGGCTGCATTTGACAACAAGTCCCGCTTCTCCTTCTCCATAAACCCCTTAGCCACCAACCTACTCTTGTAGATGGTGACCTGCCCCTTGTCGTCAGTCTTGATCCTTAGCACCCATTTGCATTGTACCACTTTCTTTCCCTCAGGCAGCACCACTAGTTCCCAAGTCCCATTCTCCAGCAGGCTCTGGTACTCAGCATCCCTAGAAGCTAGCCATTTGTCCCTATCTGGTCCAGCTAATGCCTCCTCCATGCTAGCTGGTTCCTCTGGTGCACGGGCAAGAAAACTGTACGCAGGTTCATCCTCCTCATCCGGGTCATAGCCATGCGGTAGAATCAGCAATGCCTCCTCAGTCCCAAGCTGCTGCTCCGCTACATCAGCTCCTCCAGTCAGCTTCTTAGTAGCCATACGGGTACGTCCTGGCCTGGAGACGGGTGTCTCCCATCCCTTCATAACGACACCCTTCGGCTTCTTAGTTTTCCCCTGCTGCTGCTCTCCTCCTTCGGATCCAGCAGCCCCACTAGTGCTACCGCTAGTCTCCACACCATCACCTCCACCAGCAGGTGCCTCCTGCACCTTCGTTTTATCACCACCCTCTACAGCTGCCTCCTCTCCCTCCTCCCACAGACTAGGAGTCAGGTCCAGCTGCATGGTGATCTGCTCCATTTGCTGGGACACCCTGGCCTCCGGCTGTTTCTCCCAGCTCCCATACATCATGCCCTCAACAAACTTCACATCCCTGCTGTCAAACAACACACCCTTGGAAGGCTCCCACAGCAGCCATCCCTTGCTCTCAGCAGCCAGCCCCAAATGCACACACCAGATTGCACTCGCCCCCAACTTACTGCGGTAGGTCTTGGGGACGTGGGCGACTGCCATGCAACCGAACACCCTCAGCATGTCCACCGGCGGCTTCCTCCCAAGCCACCTCTCCAACGGCACCCACGAGTCATCCCCAACCTTTGTGAGTACCCTGTTTCTAGCGACGGTAGCGTGCCGAACAGCATGGGGCCACATCAAGTTGCCCAGCCCAGATTCTATGAGCAGCGCCCTAGCTGTCTTCACGATTGTCCGGTTCGCCCGTTCTGCTACACCGTTGGATTGTGGGGTGTAAGCCGTGGTCAGCTCCCTCTGGATGCCCTGCTTCTTGAGCCAGGCCGTCATCTCAGCTCCAAGGAACTCACCACCCCGATCTGTCCTAATCCGCTTCACCACACACTCCGCTTGCTTCTCCACGAACGGCAGCCAATCGTCTCGAATCGTGGAGGCGGCGTGATCTTTCTGCTTCAGCGGATACGCCCACATTAGCCTGCTCCAGTCATCCAATATGGTTAGGAAGTACCGCTCCCCCTTGTGCCCTTGCACCGGCAGCAGCCCCACCAAGTCCATGTGGACCAGCTCCAACGGCTTTTTGCTCCTGCCAGCCACACTATGGAAGGGGAAACGGGTGAACTTTGAAAGGAGGCAAATTACACAGTTATCTTCGGGTGGTTGTCCGTTCTGCTTCAAGCCCTTAACGGCTCCATCCTTCTCCAGCTGCTTCACCAAAGGCATTGCCACATGCCCCAAACGTCTGTGTCCAGTTGCCCAATCTGTCTCCCCAGATCTGGCCGACACTTTCACACCAACCCCTCTAACGGCGTTGCACTCCCCCTGGGATGCAGACCCCTCTCCAGCCTGCCCCCCACCGTGCCACGCCAGCGCCGGCAGCTGCCACATAGATCTGTACACGTCCTTGCTCTCGTGCTAGTGCTCACCCAAGACTTGCCAAGCTTACGGAGGGAGATGAGGTTGGCCTTGAGTTGAGGAACAAGAAGAACGTCGTGCAGCACCACCGGCTTGCCATCCGCTCCCTTAAACGCAGCTCGTCCCGCACCAGCCACCTTCAACATGTGTCCAGAGGCAGAGCACACCTCATTAATCGGTGCAGCGCGTACGTCGTCCAGCAGGTCCTTGCGCGGCGTCATTGTCCAAGCAGCGCCTGTGTCCAACACCCAATAATCCAGGGGGTGCAGCTCTGCTCCAGCCTTAGCAGATGCGTCTCCTTGCTCCCCCTTGTCTCCCATATGGAAGAATTGGCCCGCGGTGCGCTCCTTCTTTTCCGCACCGCCGTTGCCCTTCGGGTTGTTGTCGGACGAATCAACGACCATGTTGGCGCCGTTTTTCTGGTTCCTCCTTGCGCCGCCATCCTGGTGACGATTCTGGGGGGTCCATCCATCGGGTTTCTTATAGCACAAAAACCAGGGGTGCCCTTCCTTGTCACAATACCAGCAACTCCCTTTCATTTTGCCACCAGCACCCGACTTGCTCCCACGTCCAGATTTCGCACCGCGACCCCAACCGGTACCTCCTTGTTGGTCGTTGGAGTCGTCGTCTTTCTTTGCACCGCGTCCAGCACCACCGAAGCCACGTCCTTTGCCACGTCGGCTCCCTTGCATCCCGTAGCCGCTGCTGCCGTCGTCTCCACCCCTCAGTTGGCGGCGACGGAAGTCCTCCTCCAGAATCTTCGTCCGCACCCACTCGAGCGTCCACAAGCTCTGGTTCTGCGGCAGGCTCAATCCGCTCGTGAATTGAAGCCACGATTCCGGCAGCAGCGAGAGCATCTTCAGGCACTTGGTCTGCTTCGGGTAGGTGATTCCCGCGGTCGCCAACTTCGCGTAGAGATCATGCATCTTGTCCACGATAGGTTGCACCGGCTCTCCCTCGCTTAGGCGCAACGCGGACAGCTCCCTCTCCATCATGAGCGTCGCAGCGATGGAGGTAGGGGCGTGCACCTCCTTCAACACCGTCCACGCCTTCGGACCGCACTCAACCTCCAGCAGCAGGTGCATGACGTGGTGACGCTGGTTCAGCTCCAAACTCTGCGACATCAAGTTGTAGCCAGCCGAGGCGCGCTCGTCCCAATCTTCCTGAAGGGCGGGGTCACTCGGTCTAGGCTCCTTCCCAATCATTAGTTTCAGCAAACCGATCTGACGGAAAAAAAGTTGCATTTTCCAGGCCCAATCATCATAGCCCTCACCATTGAACTTCTCGACGGTGAAGTTTTTCAGCACCTTCTTGATCAGCGAGCCCTGGCTTGTTCGCGCTCCCCTTGGCGCTGAAACACCAGAATCATGGCTGCCGATACGATCTTGGGCTGAAGATTCACCAGCTACCGCCGAGGTGTTGCCCTCCATAGCTACCTATAACGAGGATCACTATAACGCAGCTCTGATACCAGCTTGTTGGTGTAAGGGCCTAATAAACTCAAGCTATTAAGACTTTATCAAACTTCAAACCTCTCCTCGGGGTCACCTCCAAGGGTCCTTGGGTGCCTGGTACAAGACCAGCCCCTATCCTTGGGTCCGAGTTTGTAGAGAGAGGGATCAAGATGGACTTAGTCAAAACAGCAAGAGTACCTTGAACGTCGCGCAGCGTATCGTGCAGATCGTCGATCGGATTAAGCTGAGAATTTCCTTTATCGAAGATCACTCTAAGAGCTTTAAAATAAGCCAAGTTGCCTCGCGAAAAGTTCTGCCATTACGAAGTTATGGCTCGGACAGCGTTAGCCTAGCGTTGGAGTGCTAGCGTACTAGCGTTGACTCGGGTAGCATTCCGCCGTCGCACCGGGTAGAAAGGAAATTCCAGCAAGGAAGGAATTCGCTTGAATCAATTTCACTATATTCAGGTACAAACAGAGAAGGAATAAAGATGGAGAGGGAGCTGTCCGCGTTGCGCCTAAGCGAGGGAGAGCCGGTACAACCCATCGTGGACAAGATGCGTGATCTCTATGCGAAGCTGGCGATCGCGGGAATCACCTATCCGAAGCAGACCAAGTGCCTAAAGATGCTCTCGCTGCTGCCGGAATCGTGGCTTCAATTCACGAGCGGATTAAGCCTGCCGAAGAACCAGAGCTTGTGGACGCTCGAGTGGGTGCGGACGAAGATTCTAGAGGAGGACTTCCGTCGCCGCCAACTGAGGGGTGGAGACGACGGCAGCAGCGGCTACGGGATGCAAGGGAGCCAACGTGGCAAAGGACGTGGCTTCGGTGGTGCTGGACGCGGTGCAAAGAAAGACGACGACTCCAACGACCAACAAGGAGGTACCGGTTGGGGTCGCGGTGCGAAATCTGGACGTGGGGGCAACTCGGGTGCTGGTGGCAGAATGAAAGGGAGTTGCTGGTATTGTGAGAAGGAAGGGCACCCTTGGTTTTTGTGCTATAAGAAACCCGATGGATGGACCCCCCAGAATCGTCACCAGGATGACGGCGCGCGGAGGAACCAGAAAAACGGCGCCAACATGGTCGCTGATTCGTCCGACAACAACCCGAAGGGCAACGGCGGTGCAGAGAAGAAGAAGGAGCGCACCGCGGGCCAATTCTTTCATATTGGAGACAAGGGGGAGCAAGGAGACGCATCTGGTAAGGTTGGAGCAGAGCTGCACCCCCGGGACTATTGGGTGTTGGACACAGGCGCTGCTTGGACAATGACGCCGCGTAAGGACCTGCTGGACGACGTACGCGCTGCACCGATTAGTGAGGTGTGCTCTGCCTCCGGACACATGTTGAAGGTGGCTGGTGTGGGAAGAGCTGCGTTTACGGGAGCGGATGGCAAGCCGGTGGTGCTGCACGACGTTCTCCTCGTCCCCGACCTGAAGGCCAACCTCATCTCCCTCCGTAAGCTTGGCAAGGCTGGGGTGAACACCAACACGGATGGGGCTCTCACTTATAAGGGGAAGCTGGGCAATCGGGTGCTTTGGGATCTGCACGAGAGCAAGGACGTGTACAGATCTATGTGGCAGCTGCCGGCGCTGGCGTGGCACGGTCGGGGGCACGCTGGAGAGGGGTCTGCATCCCAGGGGGAGTGCAACGCCGCTGGAGGGGTTGGTGTGAAAGTGTCGGCCAGATCTGGGGAGACGGATTGGGCAACTGCACACCCACGTTTGGGGCATGTGGCAATGCCTTTGCTGAAGCAGTTGGAGAAGGATGGAGCCGTTGAGGGCTTGAAGCTGAACGGACAACCACCCGATGATAACTGTGAAATTTGCCTCCTTTCAAAGTTCACCCGATTCCCCTTCCATAGTGTGGCAGGCAGGAGCAAAAAGCCGTTGGAGCTGGTCCACATGGACTTGGTGGGGCCGCTGCCGGTGCAAGGGCACAAGGGGGAGCGGTACTTCCTAACCATAGTGGATGACTAGAGCAGGCTAATTTGGGCGTATCCGCTGAAGCAGAAAGATCACGCCGCCTCCACGATTCGGGACGATTGGCTGTCGTTCGTGGAGAAGCAAGCGGAGTGTGTGGTGAGGACAGATCGGGGTGGTGAGTTCCTTGGAGCTGAGATGACGGCCTGGCTCAAGAAGCAGGGCATCCAGAGGGAGCTGACTACGGCTTACACCCCACAGTCTAACGGTGTAGCAGAACGAGCAAACCGGACAATTCTGGAGACAGCTAGGGCGCTGCTCATAGAGTCTGGGCTGGGCAACTTGATGTGGCCCCATGCTGTTCGGCACGCTACCGTCGCTAGGAACAGGGTACTCACAAAGATTGGGGATGACTCGTGGGTGCCGTTGGAGAGGTGGCTTGGGAGGAAGCCGCCGGTGGACATGCTGAGGGTGTTCGGTTGCATGGCAGTCGCCCACCTCCCCAAGACCTACCGCAGTAAGTTGGGGGCGAGTGCAATCTGGTGTGCTGGGACACCCTGGCCACCGGCTGTTTCTCCCAGCTCCCGTACATCATGCCCTCAACAAACTTCACATCCCTGCTGTCAAACAACACACCCTTGGAAGGTTCCACAGCAGCCATCCGTTGCTCTTAGCAGCCAGCCCCAGATGTAGACACCAGATTGCATTTGCCCCCAACTTACAGCGGCAGGTCTTGGGAACGTGGGCGACTGCCATGCTACCGAACACCCTCAGCATGTCCACCGGCGGCTTTGTCCCAAGCCACCTCTCCAACGGCACCCACGAGTCATCCCCAACCTTTGTGAGTACCCTGTTCCTAGCGACGGTAGCGTGCCGAACAGCATGGGGCCACATCAAGTTGCCCAGCCCAGATTCTATGAGCAGCGCCCAAGCTGTCTCCAGAATTGTCCGTATCGACCGTTCTGCTACACCGTTAGAGTGTGGGGTCTAACCCGTGGTCAACACCCTCTAGATGCCCTGCTTCTTGAGCCAAGCCGTCATCTCAGCTCCAAGGAACTCACCACCCCAATCTGTCATAATCCGCTTCACCACACACTCCGCTTGCTTCTCCCCAAATGGCAGCCAATCTTCCCGTATCGTAGAGGCGGCATGGTCCTTCTGCTTCAGCGGATATGCCCATATAGGCCTGCTCCAATCATCCACTATGGTCAGAAAGTACCGCTCCCGTTGTGGCCCTGAACCGGCAGCGGCCCCACCAAGTCCATGTGGACCAACTCTAAAGGCCTCTTGCTCTTGCCAGTCACACTATGGAAGGGGAAACGGGTAAACTTTGAGAGCAAACAGATTTAACAATTCTCATCAGGTGGCTGTCTGTTTAGCTTCAGACCCTTAACGGCTCCATCTCTCTCCAACTGCTTCAACAAGGGCATTATCACATGCCCCAAGCGTCGGTGTGCCGTTGCCCTATCCGTCTCCCCAGATCTGGCCGACACTTTCACTCCAACCCCTCCAACGGCATTGCACTCCCCTTGCGATGCACACCCCTCACGAGCCTGCCCCCCACCATGCCACGCCAACGCCGGCAGCTGCGACATGGATCTGTACACGTCCGTGCTCTCGTGCAGATCCCAAAGCCCCCGATTGCCCAGCTGCCCCTTGTAAGTGCGTGCCCCATCCGTGCTAGTGCTCACCCCAGCCTTGCCAAGCTAACGTAGGGAGATGAGGTTGGCCTTGAGTTCAGGAACGAGGAGAATGTCATACAGCACCACCGGCTTGCCATCCGCTCCCTTAAAAGCAGCTCGTCTTGCACCAGCCACCTTTAGCGCGTGTCCAGAGGCGGAACACACCTCGTTGATCGGTGCAGCGCGTACGTGGTCCAGCAGGTCCTCGCGCGGCGTCATTGTCCAAGCAGCGCCCGTGTCCAACACCCAATAATCCAGGGGGTGCAGCTGTGCTCCAAACTTGGGAGAGGCGTCTCCTTGCTCCCCCTGCTCCCCTTGCTCTCCAATATGGAAGAATTCGGTGTGCTTCTTCTTTTCCGCACCCCCGTTGCTCTTCGGGTTGTTGTCGGAGGAATCAACGACCATGCTCGCGCCGTTTTTCTGGTTCCTACGCGCGCCGCCATCGTGGTGACGATTCTGGGGGGTCCATCCATCGGGTTTCTTATAGCACAAAAACCAGGGGTGCCGCTCCTTCTCACGATACCAGCAACTCCATTTCATTTTGCCACCAGCACCTGACTTGCCCCCACGTCCAGATTTCGCACCGCGACCCCAACCGGTACCTCCTTATTGGTCGTTGGAGTCGTCGTCCTTCTTTGCACCGCGCCCAGCACCACCGAAGCCACGTCCTCTGCCACGTCGGCTCCCTTGCATCCCATAGCGTCTGCTGCCGTTGTCTCTAGCCCTCAGTTTGCGGCGACGGAAGTCCTCCTCCAGAATCTTTATCTGCACCTGTTGGTGTAAGGGCCTAATAAACTCAAGCTATTAAAACTTTATCACACTTAAAAACCTCTCCTCGGGGTCACCTCCAAGGGTCCTTGGGTGCCTGGTACAAGTCCAGCCCCTATCCTCGGGTCCGAGTTTGTAGAGAGAGGGATCAAGAGGAACTTAGTCAAAACAGCAAGAGTACCTTGAACGTCGCGCAGCGTATCGTGCATACCGTCGATCGGATTAAGCTGAGAATTTCCTATATCGAAGCTCACTCTAAGAGCTTTAAAATAAGCCAAGTTGCCTCGCGAAAAGTTCTGCCATTACGAAGTTATGGCTCGAACAGCGTTAGCCTAGCGTTGGAGTGCTAGCGTACTAGCGTTGACTCGGGTAGCATTCCGCCGTCGCACTGCGTAGAAAGGAAATTCCATCAAGGAAGGAATTCGCTTGAATCAATTTCACTATATTCAGGTACAAACAGAGAAGGAATAAATAGCTCTAGCGAGCAAGGACCTTGGGAATCAACCTCGGAACAACCAGGGATGATCCCAAATAATTCCAAGCAACAGAACCAACCTGGCTGGACAAAATAGCAGGTGGTAGGTTGGTGAACAACCTCTGGTTCTGTTTTTCCAACCTGGGAAAACAACAACCAGGTTCAGGTCCTAAAAACAGAACCTGTTTTGTCTTTGCCCAACCAGCCAAATGCTGGTTCCGCTGGTTTCCCCTAGCCCTGTAGCATGCAGATACAGACAAACAACATCCAACCTTCACCTAAATTGTACCCCTATAGTGCATGCCCTGCTACACTATAGTCAATCAAACAAAACAGTACAATTTCGAGTCGCATAGAACTGAATCTACGCAATCAAGTAAGCCGAACCACAGAGCTTCCATCTTGGGTTCCTTTGTGAGCTCGTCCTTTCTGCTTGTACTGTTCATAGCGCGTACAATACTAGTTCATGCTCATTCCTCTCATGCGCACACAACGCCAATGAGGCTCATCCGCAAGTCTCTTGGTGAGGAAGTCTGCTGGCTGCTGGTGAGTCTTGATGTAGATCGGATTCACCGTCCCCCTCTTCACCTCCTTACGCAGCCAGTGCCACTTGATACGCATGTGCTTATTGAGCCCATGAAGCACAGCGTTCCTGGCCATCCCAAGAGCTCCCTTGCTATCACAAAACAGCGGCGTAGCAACCTTTTGCTCCTGGCCAATCTTCTCCAACAGCCTCCTCAGCCAAATCACCTCCTTCACCCCATGGAACATCGCCATGTACTCTGATTCCACGGAAGAGAGTGCTGTCTCCGTCTGCTTCTTTGACCTCAAACTAACATGTCCTCAAACCCTAAAGCAAGTGAGAAAAAGCTTGCCTTCTCCAAGCCTCTCCCCCTTCTCTTTCAGCACCTGAACCCCTTTCTGCTTCACCTGTGCAGATGCAGAGTATTGAACTCGAATGCTTGGGTGAGAGTTCAGATACTTCACCACACGCTCAGCTGCATCCACCTGCTCCTCTGATGGATTCTGCACTACCCTAGCCAGCTGCCCAACCGAGAAAGAGATGTCGGGCCTTGTGTGAACTGCTGCATACAAGAGGCTGCCCACCAAGGACTGAAATTGTTGCTGCTCCTCGGCTTCAACCCCTTCATCCTCTGCAGCTTTCACAACCTTGCGCTCATTCTCAATTCCGTACTTCTCCCCAAGCTCCTTGATGAACTTCTCCTGGTGCAGCTTCAACCACCTGTGATCCAGATCCCTCTCCACGTGGATCTCGAGGTAGTACTTTACCTCCCCTAGGTTCTTGCACTTGAAGTTCTCCATCAGCTGCTGCTGCACCTTCTGGATCTCCTTCATGCTGCTGCTAAAAAGAAGAATGTCGTCCACATAGACAAGAAATAGCACCAGCTTCTCCCCCTCCCCCTTCAGAAAGAGGCTCTCATCACAGCTGCTGGTCCTGAATCCCATCTCCTCTAAAACAGCTGCCAACTTCTGGTACCAGCAGCGTGGCGCCTGCTTCAAGCCGTAGATGGACTTTTTCAGCTTGCACACCCTGCCCGTACCATCCTCATACCCTGGTGGCTGCGTCATGTACACATCCTCCTCTAAAATCCCATTGAGGAATGCCGTTGATATATCCATCTGAATGATGAATCTCCCACTAACAGTTGCATCTGCCAACAAGACACGGAGGGTAGGGGGTTTGGCAGTGGGAGCAAAGATCTCATTGAAGTCCCGCTTCTCCTTCTGCATAAACCCCTTAGCCACCAGCCTACTCTTGTAGATGGTGACCTGTCCCTTGTCATCGGTCTTGATCCTTAGCACCCATTTGCACTGTACGGCTTTCTTCCCCTCAGGCAACACCACCAGCTCCCATGTCCTATTCTCTAGCAGGCTCTGGTACTCAGCATCCCTGGAAACCAGCCACTTCTCCCTATCTGGTCCAGCTAATTCCTCCTCCATGCAAGCTGGTTTCTCTGGTGCAGGGGCAAGAAAACGGTAGGCAGGTTCATCCTCCTCATCCGGATCATAGCCATGCGGTAGAATCAGCAATGCCTCCTCGGTCCCAAGCTGCTTCTCCGCTACATCAGTTCCTGCAGTCAGCTTCTTAGTAGCCATACGGGTACGTCCTGGCCTGGAGACGGGTGTCTCCCATCCCTTCATAACGACACCCTTCGGCTTCTTAGTTTTCCCCTGCTGATCCAGCAGCTCCACTAGTGCTACCGCTAGTCTCCACACCATCATTTTCTCCACCAGCAGGTGCCTCCTGTACCTTCTTTCCATCACCACCCTCTGCAGCTGCCTCCTCTCCCTCCTCCCACACACTAGGAGTCAGGTCCAGCTGCATGGTGATCTGCTCCATTTGCTGGGACACCCTGGCCTCCGGCAGTTTCTCCCAGCTCCCATACATCATGCCCTCAACAAACTTCACATCCCTGCTGTCAAACAACACACCCTTCGAAGGTTCCCACAGCAGCCATCCCTTGCTCTCAGCAGCCAGCCCCAAATGCACACACCAGATTGCACTCGCCCCCAACTTACTCCGGTAGGTCTTGGGGACGTGGGCGACTGCCATGCAACCGAACACCCTCAGCATGTCCACCGGCGGCTTCCTCCCAAGCCACCTCTCCAACGGCACCCACGAGTCATCCCCAACCTTTGTGAGTACCCTGTTCCTAGCGACGGTAGCGTGCTGAACAGCATGGGGCCACATCAAGTTGCCCAGCCCAGATTCTATGAGCAGCGCCCTGGCTGTCTCCAGAATTGTCCGGTTCGCCCGTTCTGCTACACCGTTGGACTGTGGGGTGTAAGCCGTGGTCAGCTCCCTCTGGATGCCCTGCTTCTTGAGCCAGGCCGTCATCTCAGCTCCAAGGAACTCACCACCCCGATCTGTCCTAATCCGCTTCACCACACACTCCGCTTGCTTCTCCACGAACGGCAGCCAATCGTCCCGAATCGTGGAGGCGGCGTGATCTTTCTGCTTCAGCGGATACGCCCACATTAGCCTGCTCCAGTCATCCACTATAGTTAGGAAGTACCGCTCCCCCTTGTGCCCTTGCACCGGCAGCGGCCCCACCAAGTCCATGTGGACCAGCTCCAACGGCTTTTTGCTCCTGCCAGCCACACTATGGAAGGGGAAACGGGTGAACTTTGAAAGGAGGCAAATTTCACAGTTATCATCGGGTGGTTGTCCGTTCAACTTCAAGCCCTTAACGGCTCCATCCTTCTCCAGCTGCTACAGCAAAGGCATTGCCACATGCCCCAAATGTCGGTATGCAGTTGCCCAATCCGTCTCCCCAGATCTGGCCGACACTTTCACACCAACCCCTCCAGCGGCGTTGCACTCCCCCTGGGATGCAGACCCCTCTCCAGCCTGCCCCCCAGCGTGCCACGCCAGCGCCGGCAGCTGCCACATAGATCTGTACACGTCCTTGCTCTCGTGCAGATCCCAAAGCACCCGATTGCCCAGCTTCCCCTTATAAGTGGGAGCCCCATCCGTGTTGGTGTTCACCCCAGCCTTGCCAAGCTTACGGAGGGAGATGAGGTTGGCCTTCAGGTCGGGGACGAGGAGAACGTCGTGCAGCACCACCGGCTTGCCATCCGCTCCCTTAAACGCAGCTCGTCCTGCACCAGCCACCTTCAACATGTGTCCAGAGGCAGAGCACACCTCATTAATCGGTGCAGCGCGTACGTCGTCCAGCAGGTCCTTGCGCGGCGTCATTGTCCAAGCAGCGCCTGTGTCCAACACCCAATAGTCCAAGGGGTGCAGCTCTGCTCCAACCTTAGCAGATGCGTCTCCTTGCTCCCCCTTGTCTCCCACATGGAAGAATTGGCCCGCGGTGCGCTCCTTCTTCTTCTCCGCACCGCCGTTGCCCTTCGGGTTGTTGTCGGACGAATCAGCGACCATGTTGGCGCCGTTTTTCTGGTTCCTCCGCGCGCCGCCATCCTGGTGACGATTCGGGGGGATCAATCCATCGGGTTTCTTATAGCACAAAAACCAGGGGTGCCCTTCCTTCTCACAATACCAGCAACTCCCTTTCATTTTGCCACCAGCACCTGACTTGCCCCCACGTCCAGATTTCGCACCGCGACCCCAACCGGTACCTCCTTGTTGGTCGTTGGAGTCGTCATCTTTCTTTGCACCGCGTCCAGCACCACCAAAGCCACGTCCTTTGCCACGTCGGCTCCCTTGCATCCCGTAGCCGCTGCTGCCGTCGTCTCCACCCCTCAGTTGGCGGCGACGGAAGTCCTCCTCCAGAATCTTCGTCCGCACCCACTCGAGCGTCCACAAGCTCTGGTTCTGCGGCAAGCTCAATCCGCTCGTGAATTGAAGCCACGATTCCGGCAGCAGCGAGAGCATCTTCAGGCACTTGGTCTGCTCCGGGGAGGTGATTCCCGCGATCGCCAGATTCGCGTAGAGATCACGCATCTTGTCCAAGATGAGTTGTACCGGCTCTCCCTCGCTTAGGCGCAACGCGGACAGCTCCCTCTCCATCATGAGTGTCGCAGCGACGGAGGTAGGGGCGTGCAGCTCCTTCAACACCGTCCACGCCTTCGGACCGCACTCAACCTCCGGCAGCAGGTGCATGACGTGGTGACGCTGGTTCAGCTCCAAACTCTGCGACATTAAGTAGTAGCCAGCCGTGGGGAGCTTGTCCCAATCTTCCTGAAGGGCGGGGTCACTCGGTCTAGGCTCCTCCCCAATCATTAGTTTCAGCAAACCGATCTGACGGAAATAAAGTTGCATTTTCCAGGCCCAATCATCATAGCCCTCACCATTGAACTTCTCGACGGTCAAGTTTTTCAGCACCTCCTTGATCAGCGAGCCCTGGCTTGTTCGCGCTCCCCTTGGTGCAGAAACACCAGAAACATGGCTGCCGCTACGATTTTGGGCTGAAGATTCACCAGCTACCGCCGAGGTGTTCCCCGCCATAGCTACCTATAACGAGGATCACTATAACGCAGCTCTGATACCAGCTTGTTGGTGTAAAGGCCTAATAAACTCAAGCTATTAAGACTTTATCAAACTTAAAACCTCTCCTCGGGGTCACCTCCAAGGGTCCTTGGGTGCCTGGTACAAGACCAGCCCCTATCCTCGGGTCCGAGTTTGTAGAGAGAGGGATCAAGAGGGACTAAGTCAAAACAGCAAGAGTACCTTGAACGTCGCGCAGCGTATCGTGCAGACCGTCGATCGGATTAAGCTGAGAATTTCCTATATCGAAGCTCACTCTAAGAGCTTTAAAATAAGCCAAGTTGCCTCGCGAAAAGTTCTGCCATTACGAAGTTATGGCTCGAACAGCGTTAGCCTAGCGTTGGAGTGCTAGCGTACTAGCGTTGACTCAAGTACCATTCCGCTGTCGCACTGCCTAGAAAGGAAATTCCAGCAAGAAAGGAATTCGCTTGAATCAATTTCACTATATTCAGGTACAAACAGAGAAGGAATAAATAGCTCTAGCTAGCAAGGACCTTGGGAATCAACCTCGGAACAACCAGGGATGATCCCAAATAATTCCAAGCAACAGAACCAACCTGGCTGGACAAAATAGCAGGTGGTAGGTTGGTGAACAACCTCTGGTTCTGTTTTTCCAACCTGGGAAAACAACAACCAGGTTCAGGTCCTAAAAACAGAACCTGTTTTTGTCTTTGCCCAACCAGCCAAATGCTGGTTCCGCTGGTTTCCCCTGGCCCTGTAGCATGCAGATACAGACAAACAACATCCAACATTCACCTAAATTGTAGCCCTATAGTGCCTGCCCTTCTACACTATAGTCAACCAAACAAAACAGTACAATTTCGAGTTGGATAGAACTGAATCTGCGCAATCAAGTAAGCCGAACCGCAAAGCTTCCATCTTGGGTTCCTTTGCAAGCTCGTCCTTTCTGCTTGTACTGTTCATAGCGCGTACAATGTTATGCCGAAGCGCACATTGTGCGAGTACCTGCAAATGCTTCAAGCGAAAATTGCGAAAGCAAACAAACACACGAACATACCATTCACATGCAAATGCATTCGCACACGCATACTCGTACAAACAGACGGCAGGATGTCGTGCAATGTGAATTTGCACCCAACAAAATGCTGGTTCCGCTGGTTTCCCCTGGCCTTGTAGCATGCAGATACAGACAAAGAACAACCAATCTTCACCTAAATTGTACCCCTATAGTGCCTTCCCTGCTACACTATAGTCAACCAAACAAAACAGTACAATTTCGAGTTGGATAGAACTGAATCTGCGCAATCAAGTAAGTTAAACTGCAAAGCTTCCATCTTGGGTTCCTTTGCAAGCTCGTCCTTTCTGCTTGTACTGTTCATAGCGCGTACAATGTTGTGCCGAAGCGTAGATTGCGCGAGTACCTGCAAATGCATCAAGCAAAAATTGCAAAAGCAAACAAACACACGAACATTCCATTCACACCCAAATGCATTCGCACACGCATACTCGTACAAACAGACGGTAGGATGTCGTGCAATATGAATTTGCACCCTACAGGTTGGGATCGCGGTGCGAAATTTGGACGTGGGGCCAAGTCGGATGCTGGTTTCAAAACAAAAGGAGGTTGCTGGTATTGTCAGGAGGGGCACCCTTAGTTTTTGTGCTATAAGAAACCCGATAGATGGACCCCCTAGAATCGTCACCACCATGGCGGCGCGTGGAGGAACCAGAAAATTAGCGCGAACATGATTGCTGATTCGGCCGACAACAACCTAAAGGGCAACAGCGGTGTTGAGAAGAAAAAGGAGCGCGCCAGGGGCCAGTTGTTCCATATAGGAGAGCAGGGGGAGCAAGGAGAAGCATCTGCCAAGGTTGAAGCGGAGGTGCACCCCGTGGACTTTTGGATGTTGGACACGGGCGGCGCGAGGTCGATGACGCCGCGCAAGGATCTGTTGGACGACGTACGGGCTGCACTGATCAATGAGGTGTGCTCTGCGTCTTGGACATGCGTTGAAGGTGGCTGGTGCGGGACGAGCTGCATTCAAGGGAGCGGATGGCAAGCCGGTAGTGCTGCACGATGTTCTGCTCGTCCATGACCTCAAGGCGAATCTGATTTTCCTCCATGAGCTTGCCAAGGCTGAGATGAGCACTAGTATGGATGGGGCACTCTCTTACAAAGAGCAGCTGGGCAATTGGATACTTTTGGATCTGCACGAGAGCAAAGATGTGTACAGATCCATGTGGGCAGGCTAGAGAGGGCTCTGCATTCCAGAAGGAGTGCAACGCCGTTGGATGGGTTGGTGTAAAAGTGTCGGCCAGGTCCGGGGAGACAGATTGGACAACGGGACACCGACGCTTGAGACATATGGCAATGCCTTTCTTGAAGAAGCTAGACAAGGATGGGGCCGGTAAGGGCTTGAAGCTGAACGGACATCCACCTGATGGGGCCGTTAAGGGCTTGGTACCAAGAGTAAGTGTACTACCCATATGGTTGGCACGAAGACTAAATTTGTTACTTACATATATAATTGCCCGAAGGTGAGTGAGTTATTTACCCATATGAATGGCACCATAGTGTGTGAACTGTGAAATCGGTTTGCTGTCAACTTTTACATGTTTTCCCTTCCATAGTATGGCTCGCAATAGCAAGAAGCGGTTAGAGCTGGTCTAGAAGGACTTGGTGGGGCCGCTGCCGGTACAAGGGCACAAGGGGGAGCGGTATTTCCTGACTACTGTAGATGATTGGAACAAGCTCCCCCTTGTGCCCTTGTGCCCTTGGAACAAGGACTACATATCCGCTGAAACAGAAGGACCACGCCGCCTCTACGATACGGGAATGTTTGGCTGCGGTTCGTGGAGAAGCAAGCGCAGTGTGTGGTGAAGAGGATTAGGATAGATCGGGGTGGTGAGTTCCTAGGAGCTGAGATGACGGCTTGGCTTCGGAAGCAGGGCATCTAGAGAGAGCTGACCATGGCTTACACCCCACAGTCCAACGGTGTAGCAGAACGGGTGAACCGGAACATTCTAGAGAAACCTAGAGCCCTGCTGATAGAAACAGGAATGGGCACCTCCATGTGGCCCCATGCTGTCCGACACGCTACTGTGGCAAGGAACAGGGTGCTCATCAAGGTTGGGGATGACTCCTTGGTGCCGCTGGAGAAGTGGCTTAGGACGAAGCTGTTGCTGAGGGTGTTCGGTTGTATGGAAGTATGTTAGAGGTTAGTGCAATCTGGTGTATGCATTTGAGACTAGCTGCTGAGAGCAAAGGATGGCTGCCATGGGAACCACGCAATGGTGTTTGGTTTAACAGTAGAGATGTAAAGTTTGTTACGGGCCTAATGGATGTGTTGGTGTAAGGGCCTTATAAACTCAAGCTACTAAGACTTAATCAAACTTAAAATCTCTCCTCGGGGTCACCTCCAAGGGTCCTTGCATGCCTGGTAACAAGACCAGCCCCTATCCTCGGGTCCAAGTTTGTAGGGAGAGAGATCAAGAATGGCTAAGCCAAAACAGCAAGAGCACCTTAAACGTCGTGCAGCATTTCTTGCAGACCCCGATCGGATTAAGCTGAGAATTTCATATATCGAAGATCGCTTCAAGAGCTTCAAAACAAGTCAAGTTGTCTCGCGAAAAGTTCTGCCAGTACGAAGTTATGGCTCGGACACCGTTTGCCTAGCGTTGGAGTGCTAGCGTACTAGCGTTGACTCAGATAGCATTCCGCCGTCACACCGCGTAGAAACGAAATTCCAAGAAGGGGGGAATTCGCTTGAATCAATTGAATATATCTAGGTACAAACAGAGAAGGAATAAATAGTTCTAGCTAGCAAGGACCTTGGGAATAAACCTGGGAACAACCAGGGATGATCCCAAATAGATCCAAGCAATAGAACCAACCTGGCTGGATAAAACAGCAGGTAGTAGGTTGGTAAACAACCTCTGGTTCTGTTTTTCCAACCTGGGAAAACAACAACCAGGTTCAGGTCCTAAAAACAGAACCTGTTTTGTCTTTGCCCAACCAGCCAAATGCTGGTTCCGCTGGTTTCCCCTGGCCTTGTAGCATGCAGATACAGACAAACAACATCCAACCTTCACCTAAATTGTACCCCTATAGTGCCTGCCCTGCCACACTATATTCAACCAAACAAAACAGCACAATTTCCAACTGGATAGAACTGAATCCGCGCAATCAATTCAGCCGAACCGCAAAATCTTGGGTTCCTTTGCGAGCTCGTCTTTTCTGCTTGTACTGTTCATAGCGCGTACAATGTTGTGCCGAAGCGCACACTGCGCGAGTACCTGCAAATGCAACAGCCTCCTCAGCCAAATCACCTCCTTCACCCCATGGAACATCGCCATGTATTCTGATTCCACGGAAAAGAGTGCCGTCTCCGTCTACTTCTTTGAACTCCAACTAACAGGTCTTCACCCAACTACACATATGTATCCTCCCACAGATGAGGAGTCCTCCTTCTCCAAAGCCCACGTAGCATCTGTAAAGCAAGTGAGAAAGAGCTTGCCTTCTCCAAGCCTCTCCCCCTTCTCTTTCAGCACCTCAACCCCTTTCTGCTTCACCTGTGCATACGCCGAGAATTGAACTCCAATGCTTGGGTGAGAATTCAGATACTTCAACACACGCTCAGCTGCATCCACCTGCTCCTCTGATGGATTCTGCACCACCCTAGCCAGCTGCCCAACCGAGAAAGAGATGTCGGGCCTCGTGTGAACTGCCGCATACTAGAGGCTGTCCACCAAGGACTGAAATTACTGCTGCTCCTGGGCTTCAACCCCTTCATCCTCTGCAGCTTTCACAAGCTTGAATTCTGCTGGCAAAGAAGTTGCAACTTTGCGCTTATTCTCAATCCCGTACTTCTCCCCTAGCTCCGTGATGAACTTCTCCTGGTGCAGCTTCAACCACCTGTGATCTGGATCCTTCTCCACATGCATCCCGAGGTAGTACTTTACCTCCCCAAGGTTCTTGGACTTGAACTTCTCCATCAGCTGCTGCTGCACCTTTGGATTTTCTTCATGCTGCTGCCACAAAGAGAATAATGTCGTCCACATAGACCAGAAACAGCACCAGCTTCTCCCCCTCCCCCTTGAGAAAGAGGCTTTTATCACAGCTGTTGGTCCTGAATCCCATCTCCTCTAAAACAGCTGCCAACTTCGGGTACCAGCAGCGTGGCACCTGCTTCAAGCCGTAGATGGACTTTTTCAGCTTGCACACCCTGCCTGTACCATCCTCATACCCAGGCGGCTGCGTCATGTATACATCCTCCTCTAAAATCCCATTGAGGAATGCCGTTGATATATCCATCTGAATGATGAATTTCCCACTAGCGGTTGCATATGTCAACAAGATCCGGAGGGTAGGGGGTTTGGCAGTGGGAGCAAAGATCTCATTGAAGTCCCGCTTCTCCTTCTGCGTAAACCCCTTAGCCACCAGCCTACTCTTGTAGATGGTGACCTGTCCCTTGTCATCGGTCTTGATCCTTAGCACCCACTTGCACTGTACAGCTTTCTTCCTATCGGGCAGCACCACCAGATCCCATGTCTCATTCTTTAGCAGGCTCTGGTACTGAACATCCCTAGAAACCAGCCACTTCTCCCTATCTGGTCCAGCTAATGCCTCCTCCATGCTAGCTGGTTTCTCTGGTGCATGGGCAAAAAAACATTAGGCAGGTTCATCCTCCTCGTCCGGGTCATACCCATGCGATAGAATTAGCAATGCCTCCTTGGTCCCAAGCTGCTGCTCTCCTACATCAGCTCCTGCAGTCAGCTTCTTAGTTGCCATTCGGACATTTCCCATCCCCTCATAACGACACCCTTCGGCTTCTTAGTTTTCCCTTGCTGCTGCTCTCCTCCCTCGGATCCAGCAGCTCCACTAGTAATACCGCTAGTCTCCACACCATTGTTTTTACCGGCAGGTGCCTCCTGCACCTTCTCTCCATCACCACTCTCTGCAGCTGCCTCCTGTACCTCGTCCCATACACTAGGAGTCAGGTCCAGCTGCATGGTGATCTACTCCATCTGCTGGGACACCCTGGCCTCCGGCTGTTTCTCCCAGCTCCCAGACATCATGTGTTGGTGTAAGGGCCTAATAAACTCAAGCTATTAAGACTTTATCAAACTTAAAACCTCTCCTCGGGGTCACCTCCAAGGGTCCTTGGGTGCCTGGTACAAGACCAGCCCCTATCCTCGGGTCCGAGTTTGTAGAGAGAGGGATCAAGAGGGACTTAGTCAAAACAGCAAGAGTACCTTGAACATCACGCAGCGTATCGTGCAGACCGTAGATCGGATTAAGCTGAGAATTTACTATATCGAAGCTCACTCTAAGAGCTTTAAAATAAGCCAAGTTGCCTCGCGAAAAGTTATGCCATTATGAAGTTATGGCTCGGACAGCGTTAGCCTAGCGTTGGAGTGCTAGCGTACTAGCGTTGACTCGGGTAGCATTCCGCCGTCGCACCGCGTAGAAAGGAAATTCCAGCAAGGAAGGAATTCGCTTGAATCAAGTTGACTATATTCAGGTACAAACAGAGAAGGAATAAATGGCTCTAGCTAACAAAGACCTTGGGAATCAACCTGGGAACAACCAGGGATGATCCCAAATAATTCCAACCAAAGAACCAACCTGGCTGGACAAAATAACAGGTGGTAGGTTGGTGAACAACCTCTGGTTCTGTTTTTCCAACCTGGGAAAACAACAACCAGGTTCAGGTCCTAAAAACAGAACCTGTTTTGTCTTTGCCTAACCAGCCAAATGCTGGTTCCGCTGGTTTCCCCTGGCCCTGTAGCATGCAGATACAGACAAACAACATCAAACCTTCACCTAAACTGTACCCCTATAGTGCCTGCCCTGCTACACTATAGTCAACCAAACAAAACAGTACGCAGCCAGTGCCACTTGATACGCATGTGCTTGTTCAGCCCATGAAGCACAGCGTTCCTGGCCATCCCAAGAGCCCCCTTGCTATCACAAAACAGCGGCGTAGTAACCTTTTGCTCCTGGCCAATCTCCTCTAACAGCCTTCTAGCCAAATCACCTCCTTCACCCCAAGAAACATCGTCATGTACTGTGATTCCACAGAAGAGAGTGCTGTCTTCGTCTGCTTCTTTGACCTCCAACTAACAGGTCCTCCTCCAACTACGCAGATGTATCCTCCCACAGATGAGGAATCCTCCTTCTCAGAGGCCCACGTAGCATCAGTAAAGCAAGTGAGAAAGAGCTTGCCTTCTCCAAGCCCCTCCCCCTTCACTTTCAGCACCTCAACCCCTTTCTGCTTCACCTGTGCAGATGCAGAGTATTGAACTCCAATGCTTGGGTGAGAGTTCAGATACTTCACCACACGCTCAGCTGCATCCACCTGCTCCTCTGATGGATTCTGCACCACCCTAGTCAGCTGCCCAACCGAGAAAGAAATGTCGGGCCTTGTGTGAACTGCTGCATACAAGAGGCTGCCCACCAAGGACTGAAATTGCTGCTGCTCCTCGGCTTCAACCCCTTCATCCTCTGCAGCTTTCACAAGCTTCAATTCTGCTAGCAGGGGAGTTGCAACCTTGCGCTCATTCTTAATCCCGTACTTCTCCCCAAGCTCCTTGATGAACTTCTCCTGGTGCAGCTTCAACCACTTGTGATCCAGATCCCTCTCCACGTGCATCCCGAGGTAGTACTTTACCTCCCCAAGGTTCTTGCACTTGAAGTTCTCCATCAGCTGCTGCTGCACCTTCTGGATCTCCTTCATGCTGCTGCTAAAGAGAAGAATGTCGTCCACATAGACCAGAAACAGCACCAGCTTCTCCCCCTCCCCCTTGAGAAAGAGGCTCTCATCACAGCTGCTGGTCCTAAATCCCATTTCCTCTAAAACAGCTACCAACTTCTGGTACCAGCAGCGTGGCGCTTGCTTCAAGCCGTAGATGGACTTTTTCAGCTTGCACACCCTGCCCATACCATCCTCATACCCAGGCGGCTGCATCATGTACACATCCTTCTCTAAAATCGTATTGAGGAATGCCGTTGATATGTCCATCTAGATAATGAATTTCCCACTAACGGCTGCATCTGCTAACAAGACACGAAGGGTAGGGGGTTTGGCAGTGGGAGCAAAGATCTCATTGAAGTCCCGCTTCTTCTTCTGCATAAACCCCTTAGCCACCAACCTACTCTTGTAGATGGTGACCTGCCCCTTGTCGTAAGTCTTGATCCTTAGCACCCACTTGCATTGTACCGCTTTCTTTCCCTCAGGCAGCACCACTAGTTCCCAAGTCCCATTCTCCAGCAGGCTCTGGTACTCAGCATCCCTAGAAGCTAGCCATTTGTCCCTATCTGGTCCAGCTAATGCCTCCTCCATGCTAGCTGGTTCCTCTGGTGCAGGGGCAAGAAAACATTACGCAAGCTCATCCTCCTCATCCGGGTCATAGCCATGCGGTAGAATCAGCAATGCCTCCTCAGTCCAAATCTGCTGCTCCGCTACATCAGCTCCTGCAGTCAGCTTCTTAGTAGCCATACGGGTACGTCCTGGCCTGGAGACGGGTGTCTCCCATCCCTTCATAACGACACCCTTCGGCTTCTTAGTTTTCCCCTGCTGCTGCTCTCTCCCCTCAGATCCGGCAGCTCCACTAGTGCCAGTCTCCACATCCTTTTCTCCACCAGCTGGTGCCTCCTGTACCTTCTTTCCATCAACACCCTCTGCAGCTGCCTCCTCTCCCTCCTCCCACATACTAGGAGTCAGGTCTAGCTGCATGGTGGTCTGCTCCATTTGGTGGGACACCCTGGCCTCCGGCTGTTTCTCCCAGCTCCCATACATCATGCCCTCAACAAACTTCACATCCCTGCTGTCAAACAACACACCCTTGGAAGGCTCCCACAGCAGCCTTCCCTTGCTCTCAGCAGCCAGCCCCAAATGCACACACCAGATTGCACTCGCCCCCAACTTACTGCGGTAGGTCTTGGGGACGTGGGCGACTGCCATGCAACCAAACACCCTCAGCATGTCCACCGGCGGCTTCCTCCCAAGCCACCTCTCCAACGGCACCCACGAGTCATCCCCAACCTTTGTGAGTACCCTGTTCCTAGCGAGAGTAGTGTGCCGAACAGCATGGGGCCACATCAAGTTGCCCAGCCCAGATTCTATGAGCAGCGCCCTAGCTGTCTCCAGAATTGTCCGGTTTGCTCGTTGGTTCTGTTTCTTGGAATTATTTGGGTTCATCCCTGGTTGTTCCCAGGTTTATTCCCAAGGTCCAAGCTAGCTAGAACTAAATATTCCTTCTTTGTTTGTACCAGAACATAGTCAATTCGATTCAAGCGAATTCCTTCGTTGCTGGAATTTCCTTTCTACGCGGTGCGACGGCGGAATGCTACCCGAGTCAACGCTAGTACGGTAGCACTCCAACGCTAGGCTAACGCTGTCCGAGCCATAACTTCGTAATGGCAGAACTTTTCGCGAGGCAACTTGGCTTATTTTAATGCTCTTAGAGTGAGCTTCGATATATAGGAAATTCTCAGCTTAATCTGATCGACGGTCTGCACGATACGCTGCGCGACGTTCAAGGTACCTTTTCTGTTTTGACTTAGTCCCTCTTGATCCCTCTCTCTACAAACTCGGACCCGAGGATAGGGGCTGGTCTTGTACCAGGCACCTAAGGACCCTTGGAGGTGACCCCGAGGAGAGGTTTTAAGTTTGATAAAGTCTTAATAGCTTGAGTTTATTAGGCCCTTACACCAACAAGCTGGTATCAGAGCTGCATTATAGTGATCCTCGGTATAGGTAGCTATGGCGGGGAACTCATCGGCGGTAGCTGGTGAATCTTCAGCCCAAGATCCTATCGGCAGCCATGATTCTGGTGTTTCAGCGCCAAGGGGAGCGCGAACAAGCCAGGGCTCGCTGATCAAGGAGGTGCTGAAAAACTTCACCGTCGAGAAGTTCAATGGTGAGGGCTATGATGATTGGGCCTGGAAAATGCAACTTTATTTCCGTCAGATCGGTTTGCTGAAACTAATGATTGGGAAGGAGCCTAGACCGAGTGACCCCGCCCTTCAGGAAGATTGGGACGAGCGCGCCTCGGCTGGCTACTACTTGATGTCGCAGAGTTTGGAGCTGAACCAGCGTCACCACGTCATGCACCTGCTGCCGGAGGTTGAGTGCGGTCCGAAGGCGTGGACGGTGTTGAAGGAGCTGCACGCCCCTACCTCCGTCGCTGCGACGCTCATGATGGAGAGGGAGCTGTCCGCAATGCGCCTGAGCAAGGGAGAGCCGGTGCAACCTGTCCTGGACAAATTGCGCGACCTCTACGCGAAGTTGGCGACCGCGGGAATCACCTACCCGGAGCAGACCAAGTGCGTGAAGATGCTCTCGCTGCTGCCGGAATCGTGGCTTCAATGCACGAGCGGATTGAGCCTGCCGCAGAACCAGAGCTCATGGACGCTCAAGTGGGTGCGGACAAAGATTCGGGAGGAGGACTTCCGTCGCCGCCAACGGCTATGGGATGCAAGGAAGCCGACGTGGCAGAGGACGTGGCTTCGGTGGTGCTGGACGCGGTGCAAAGAAGGACGACAACTCCAACGACCAACAAGGAGGTACCGATTGGGGTCGCGGTGCGAAATCTGGACGTGGGGGCAAGTCAGGTGCTGGTGGCAAAATGAAAGGAAGTTGCTGGTATTGTGAGAAGGAGGGGCACCCCTGGTTTTTGTGCTATAAGAAACCCGATGGATGGACCCCCCAGAATCGTCACAAGGATGGCGGCGCGCGGAGGAACCAGAAAAACGGCGCCAACATGGTCGCTGATTCGTCCGACAACAACCCGAAGAGCAACGGCGGTGCGGAGAAGAAGGAGCGCACCGCGGGCCAATTATTCCATGTGGGAGACAAGGGGGAGCAAGGAGCCGCATCTGCTAAGGTTGGAGTACAGCTGCACCCCCTGGACTATTGGGTGTTGGACACGGGCGTTGCTTGGACGATGACGCCGCGAAAAGACCTGCTGGACCACGTACGAGCTGCTCCGATCAACGAGGTGTGCTCCACCTCTGGACACATGTTGAAGGTGGCTGGTGTGGGACGAGCTGCGTTTAAGGGAGCGGATGGCAAGCCGGTGGTGCTGCACGACGTTCTCCTCGTCCCCGACCTGAAGGCCAACCTTATTTCCCTCCGTAAGCTTGGCAAGGCTGGGGTGAACACCAACACAGATGGGGCTCGCACTTACAAGGGGAAGCTGGGCAATCGGGTGCTTTGGGATCTGCACGAGAGCAAGGACGTGTACAGATCTATGTGGCAGCTGCCGGCACTGGCGTGGCACGATAGGGGGCAGGCTGGAGAGGGGTCTGCATCCCAGGGGGAGTGCAACGCCGTTGGAGGGGTTGGTGTGAAAGTGTTGGCCAGATCTGGGGAGACGGATTGGGCAACTGCACACCGACGTTTGGGGCATGTGGCAATGCCTTTGCTGAAGCAGCTGGAGAAGGATGGAGCCGTTAAGGGCTTGAAGCTGAACGGACAACCACCCGATGATAACTGTGAAATTTGCCTCCTTTCAAAGTTCACCCGTTTCCCCTTCCATAGTGTGGTTGGCAGGAGCAAAAAGCCATTGGAGCTGGTCCACATGGACTTGGTGGGGCCGCTGCCGGTGCAAGGGCACAAGGGGGAGCGGTACATCCTAACCATAGTGGATGACTGGAGCAGGCTAATGAGGGCGTATCGACTGAAGCAGAAAGATCACGCCGCCTCCACGATTCGGGACGATTGGCTGCCGTTCGTGGAGAAGCAAGCGGAGTGTGTGGTGAAGCGGATTAGGACAGATCGGGGTTGTGAGTTCCTTGGAGCTGAGATGACGGCCTGGCTCAAGAAGCAGGGCATCCAGAGGGAGCTGACCACGGCTTACACCCCACAGTCCAACGGTGTAGCAGAACAGGCGAACCGGACAATTCTGGAGACAGCTAGGGCGCTGCTTATAGAATCTGGGCTGGGCAACTTGATGTGGCCCCATGCTGTTTGGCACGCTACCGTCGCTAGGAACAGGGTACTCACAAAGGTTGGGGATGACTCGTGGGTGCCGTTGGGGAGGTGGCTTGGGAGGAAGCCACCGGTGGACATGCTGAAGGTGTTCGATTGCATGGCAGTCGCCCACGTCCCGAAGACCTACCGCAATGCAGCCGTTAGTGGGGAGTTCATTATCCAGATGGACATATCAACGGCATTCCTCAACGGCATTTTAGAGGAGGAGGTGTTCATGACGTAGCCACCTGGGTATGAGGATGGTACGGGCAGGGTGTGCAAGCTGAAAAAGTCCATCTACGGCTTGAAGCTGGCGCCACGCTGTTGGTACCAAAAGTTGGCAGCTGTTTTAGAGGAGATGGGATTCAGGACCAGCAGCTGTGATGAGAGCCTCTTTCTCAAGGGGGAGGGGGAGAAGCTGGTGCTGTTTCTGGTCTATGTGGACGACATTCTTCTCTTTAGCAGCAGCATGAAGGAGATCCAGAAGGTGCAGCAGCAGCTGATGGAGAACTTAAAGTGCAAGAACCTTGGGGAGGTAAAGTACTACCTCGGGATGCACGTGGAGAGGGATCTGGATCACAGGGGGTTGAAGGTGCACCAGGAGAAGTTCATCAAGGAGCTTGGGGAGAAGTACGGAATTGAGAATGAGCGCAAGGTTGCAACTCCCCTGCCAGAAGAATTCAAGCTTGTGAAAGCTGCAGAGGATGAAGGGGTTGAAGCCGAGGAGCAGCAGCAATTTCAGTCCTTGGTGGGCAGCCTCTTGTATGCAGCAGTTCACACAAGGCCCGACATCTCTTTCTCGGTTGGGCAGCTGGCTAGGGTGGTGCAGAATCCATCAGAGGAGCTGGTGGATGCAGCTGAGCGTGTGGTGAAGTATCTGAACTCTCACCCAAGCATTGGAGTTCAATACTCTCCATCTGCACAGTTGAAGCAGAAAGGGTTGAGGTTCTGAAAGAGAACAGGGAGAGGCTTGGAGAAGGCAAGCTCTTTCTCACTTGCTTCACCGATACTACGTGGGCCTCTAACAAGGAGGATTCCTCATCTGTGGGAGGATAGATCTGCGTAGTTGGGGGAGGACCGGTTAGTTGGAGGTCAAAGAAGCAGACGGAGACAGCACTCTCGTCCGTGGAGTCAGAGTACATGGCAATGTTTCATGGGATGAAGGAGGTGATTTGGCTGAGGAGGCTGTTGTAGGAGATTGGCCAGGAGCAAAAGGTTGCTACGCTGCTGTTTTTTGATAGCAAGGGAGCTCTTGGGATAGCCACGAATGCTGTCCTTCATGGGCTGAACAAGCACATGCGTATCAAGTGGCACTGGCTGCGTAAGGAGGTGAAGAGAAGGACGGTGAATCCGATCTACATCAAGACTCACCAGCAGCCAGCAGACTTCCTCACGAAGAGGCTAGCGGATGAGCCTCATTCTCGTTATATGCGCATGAGTGGAATGAGCATGAACTAACATGGAATGATAAGGATGCAGCCGGCAGGTAAAGAGGGAGTGCGTTAGGTGCAAATTCACATTGCACGACACCCTGCCGTCTGTTTGTACGAGTATGCATGTGCAAATGCATTTGCGTGTGAATGGTATGTTCGTATGTTTGTTTGCTTTTCGCAAAATTTTCTTGAAATGTTAGCAGGTACTCGCGCATTGTCCGCTATGAACTGTGCACGGAGAAAGGAAGAGCTTGCAAAGAAACCCAAGATGGAAGCTTTGCGCTTTGGTTTAATTGATTGCGCAGATTCACTACTATCCAACTTGAAATTGTACTGTTTTGTTTCGTTGACTATAGTGTAGCAGGGCAGGCACTATAGGGGTACAATTTAGGTTGTTTATCTGTATCTCCATGCTACAGGGGCAGGGGAAACAAGCAGAACCAGAATTTTGCCGCTTGTGCAGATCAAAACAGGTTCTGTTGTTTTCCCAGGTTGGGACCAACCTACCACTTGCTATTTTGTCCAGCCAGGTTGGTTTTGTTGCTTGGAATTATTTTTCCCAGGTTGTTCCCAGGTTGATTCCCAAGGTCCTTGTTAGCTAGATCTATTTATTCCTTCCCTGGTTGCAGGTGTAAGGGCCTAATAAACTCAAGCTATTAAGACTTTCACACTTAAAACCTCTCCTCGGGGTCACCTCCAAGGGTCCTTGGGTGCCTGGTACAAGACCAGCCCCTATCCTCGGGTCCGAGTTTGTAGAGAGAGGGATCAAGAGGGACTTAGTCAAAACAGCAAGAGTACCTAGAACGTCGCGCAGCGTATCGTGCAGACCGTAGATCGGATTAAGCTGAGAATTTACTATATTGAAGCTCACTCTAAGAGCTTTAAAATATGCCAAGTTGCCTTGCGAAAAGTTCTGCCATTACGAAGTTCTGGCTCGGACAGCGTTAGCCTAGCGTTGGAGTGCTAGCGTACTAGCGTTGACTCGGGTAGCATTCCGCCGTCGCACCGCGTAGAAAGGAAATTCCAGCAAGGAAGGAATTCGCTTGAATCAATTTCACTATATTCAGGTACAAAGAGAGAAGGAATAAATAGCTCTAGCTAGCAAGGACCTTGGGAATCAACCTGGGAACAACCAGGGATGATCCCAAATAATTCCAAGCAACAGAACCAACCTGGCTGGACAAAACAGCAGGTGGTTTGTTGGTGAACAGCCTCTGGTTCTGTTTTTCCAACCTGGGAAAACAACAACCACGCTCAGGTCCTAAAAGCAGAACCTGTTTTGTCTTTGCCCAACCAGCCAAATGCTGGTTCCGCTGGTTTCCCCTGGCCCTGTAGCATGCGTATACAGACAAACAACATCCAACCCTCACCTAAATTGTACCCCTATAGTGCGTGCCCTGCTACACTATAGTCAACCAAACAAAACAGTACAATTTTCGAGTTGGATAGAACTGAATCTGCGCAATCAAGTAAGCCGAACCACAAAGCTTCCATCTTGGGTTCCTTTGCGAGCTCGTCCTTTCTGCTTGTACTGTTCATAGCGCGTACAATGTTATGCCGAAGCGTACATTGTGCGAGTACCTGCAAATGCTTCAAGCGAAAATTGCGAAAGCAAACAAACACACGAACATACCATTCACACGCAAATGCATTCGCACACGCACACTCGTACAAACAGACGGCAGGATGTCGTGCAATGTGAATTTGCACCCTACAATTTTGTCCAGCTAGGTTGGTTTTGTTGCTTGGAATTATTTTTCCCTGGTTGTTCCCAGGTTGATTCCCAAGGTCCTTGTTAGCTAGATCTATTTATTCCTTCTCTGTTTGAACCTGGATATAGTGAAATTGATTCAAGCAAATTTTTTCCTTACTGGAATTTCGTTCCTACGCGATGCGATGGCAGAATGCTACCGAGTCTACGCTAGCACTACAATGCTAGGCAAACGCTATCCAAGCCATAACTTCGTAATGGCAGAACTTTTCGCGAGGTAACTTGGCTCTTTTTAAAGCTCTTAGAGTGAGCTTCGATATAGAAAATTCTCAGCTTAATCCGATCAACGGTCCCCACTGCATGCTGCGCGACATCTAAGGTACTCTCGTTATCTTGGCTAAGACGTTCTTGGTCCCACTCTCTACAAACTCGGACCCAAGAATAGGGGCTGGTCCGAGGATGGACCTATGGAGCCTTGGAGGTGATCTTGAGGAGAGGTATTAACATTGGGTAAGTCATACTAGCCTTTGTTTATTAGGCCCTTACACCAATAAACCTTCCCTGAACTCTTCCTTTCAGCTAAGTCTTTCTCCCACTGTAACAACTTCTATTTCTATGCCGTAGCAATCTTTGCGTCCACAGAGTACGCATCTTAAAATAGATCCTTGAGCGGCGAACTCATCCCGTCGAGCTGGATGCCTGCCACATGACCAGGGTGTCTTAACGCGTCAGATTAGTTGTGTAGCCTGGGTTTGTAGACGATCTCGTAGTGGAAGTGAGTTTCCAGGATGTCCACCCACCGCACCTGTCGTCGTAAAAGCTTTGGCTGCGACTTAATGTTTTTGAGACTGCGGTGGTTTATATAGACTGTAGTCTTGGCTCTCTCCAGGTACATTTCTACGCATTGAAGGCTAAGACTATTGCTAAGGCTTCCTTGTCATGAATGGGGTAGTTCAGTTCTGCTCCGTGGGGTCAAAAAGAGGCTAGCCGTGGTGTTGGTCGGGATGATGTGTCCCATTTTAGAGAACTTGTCGATCACCACGAGTATAGCATCATGCCCTCGTGACGTTAAAAGAAGCCCAGTCATGAAGTCTACGCTGACGACTTGCTATGGCTGCTCCGGTACGGAAAGAGGCTGAAGTAACCTTGCTCTTTTCTGCTTGCTACTTTTCATCTGCTGGCACATGTCGCATGAGGTAACAAACTTCTGCATATCTGCTGCCATACTTTGCTATTCCCCCTAACATCTTGTTGCGCCCCAAATGTTGCTTTTCATCCGCTGTCACATCGTGGAATTCCTTCTTGTCGGAGTGGGGCATAGTTTGGTACCCAAGTCTTTCTTGAACCCTTCCTTATAACCAAGCCTTTCTACCCCTGTGACAGCTTCTGTTTCTGTGCTGTAGCGATGTCTGCGTCCACGAAGTACCCATTTGGATTAGGTTCTTGAGTAGAAGGCTCATCTCGTCGAGCTGGATCCTCCTATATAAGCGGCTCAACGCGTCTGCTTTGTTGTATAATCCGGGCTTGTAGACGATGTCGTAGTGGAAGTGAGTTTCCACGAAATCTACCCACCGCACCTGTCGTCGTGAGAGTGTAGGCTGTGAATTCAGGTATTTGAGATTGCAGTGGTCAGTGTAGACTGTAGTCTTGGCTTCCTCTAGGTAACAAATTCACGCCTTCAAGGCTATGACAATCGCTAAAGCTTCTTTGTCATGGATTGGGTAGTTCAGTTATGCTCCGTGTATCCTTTTAGTGAGGTAGACGATGGGCTGCAAACCACGTCTATGATCCTGCATCAGTACTGCTCTGACTACCAGGTCACTAGCGTCTGCTTCCACTACGTAGTGTGTGTCGGGATCCGGTATGATGAGTACTGGCGCTGTACTCAATGCTGTTAGTTGCTGCTCCATGGCTTACTGTTGAGGAGTATCCCATTCATAGGGCGTATTTTTTTTTCATATAAGTATGTTGGTGGCGCTGCTATCTTAGCGTACAGTGGCACGAAGCCTAGGAACTGCTGCAACTCCTTCACGTTCTCCGAAAAATTCCACGTTTTACGGCTTTGATCTTCTACGGGTCCACGTGTACGCCCTCGGAACTCACTAAATGCCCAAAAAACTTCACCTTCTTCAGTGCGAAGTCGTTCTTTGACAGCTTCACGTACAACTTAATTTTCCGCAGGACCTCGAAGACTTTCCGCAGATGCTCCACGTGCTCCTTCATGTTCTTGGAGTAGATGGGAATGTCGTCCAGGTACACCACTACGCACTCGTCCAGCAAGGGATACACAATGTGATTCATCTCCGCAAGGAATGTCACTGGTACCTTGTGTTAGGTGCAAATTCACATTGCACAATATCCTGCCATCTGTTTGTACGAGTATGCATGTGCAAATGCATTTGGGTGTAAGTATAAGATTCGTGTATTTGTTTGCTTTCCAATTCTTGCTTGATGCATTTGCAGGTACTCGCGCAATGTGCAGTTCGGCACAATATTGTACATGCTATGAACAGTGCAATCGGAAAGAACGAGCTCGCAAAGGAACCCAAGATGGAAGCTTTGTAGTTCAGTTTAATTGATTGCGCAGATTCAGTTCTATCCAACTCCAAATTGTACTGTTTTGTCTGTTTGACAATCGTGTAGCAGGGCAGGCACTATAGGGGTACAATTTAGGTGAAGGTTGGATGTTGTTTGTCGGAATCTGCATACGGGGCCACGAGAAACAAGCAGAACCAGAATTTGGCAGGTTGGGCAAGAACTAAACAGGTTCTATCTTTAGGACCTGAACCAGGTTGTTTTTCCAGGTTGGAAAAACAGATCCAGAGGTTCTTTACCAACCGATCACCTCCGGGTTTGTCCAGCCAGGTTGGTTCTGTTGCTTGAAAATATTTGGGATCATCCCTGGTTGTTCCCAGGTTGATTCCCAAGGTCTTTGTTAGTTAGAACTATTTTTTACTTCTCTGTTTGTACCTGGATATAGTCAATTTGATTCAAGTGAACTCCTTTGACGCTGGATTTTCGTTTCTACGCGGTTCGATAATGGAATGCTACCAAGTCAACGCTAGTACGCTAGCACTCCAATGCTACGCAAACGCCGTCCGAGCCATAATTTCGTAATGGCATAACTTTTCACCAGCCACGGGGCTCATTTTAAAGCTCCTAGAAAGAGCTTCGACATAGCAAATTCCCAGCTGAATCCGATCGACGATCTGCATGATACGCTGTGCTCTCGTTCAAGTCATTTTGGATCCCTCTCTCTACAAATTCGGACCCAAGGATAGGGGCTGATCTTGTACCAGACACCCAAGGACCTTTGGAGGTGACCCCGAGGAGAGGTTTTAAATTTGAATAAGTCTTAGTAGCTTGGTAAACAACCTGGCTAGACAAAATAGCAGGTGGCAGATTGGTAAACAACCTCTGTTCTGTTTTTCCAACCTGGGAAATCAACAACCAGGTTCAGGTCCTAAAAACAGAACCTGTTTTTGTCTTTGCCCAACCAGCCAAATGCTGGTTCCGCTGGTTTCCCCTGGCCCTGTAGCATGCACATACAGACAAACAACATCCAACCTTCGCATAAATTGTACCCCTACAGTGCATGCCCTGCTACAATATAGTCAACCAAACAAAACTGTACAATTTTGAGTTGGATAGAACTGAATCTGCGCAATCAAGTTAGCCAAACGTCATTTCGTACTTGATTGCGCAGATTCGAATTGATCTGACGGTTGAAGTTTCGCCAATAAACATGAGAAGCGTTTGAAACCTGGATCGAAGAGATTCAGAAAAATTGTGCGAGACTGGATTTACATCCGTCGTCGCCCCCACGGTTTTTAAAGGCCGGTTTTTAGTGGTTCAAAACTTCGCGTATAATTGATCTCCGATTACGAACTGTGAGGATTGAAATTATAATATGATAGCCTGGGTACACGGCGGTTATATTTAGGCTCGACACAACGGCAGTAACCAGAAGGTTTTGCGGGTCGCGAAGCGTCCCGAACGGGTCCTTCCCAAATTGTTTAGAAGACAATTTGGTGGCAACCGAAAAGCCTAGAATTCGTGCACTTAGCCTAGTTCGGTGCCTATAATTATAATAACTTTAAGTCAGCATCAAAACTAGAAAATGAAGCAAAAGCACGTAAGATAAATAAAGGTGAGCTAGATAATGCAAAAAAAAGCAGAATCAAGCAAACAAAGTCTTGCAAAGCTGTCGTAGTCCAACATTCTTGGAGCCCTTCAGGACCAGCCTCCCCCTCTCCGTGGTAACCGTGTCGTCGATGTGGTGCTTGGTCATCAACACCCATCGGTTCTTCATGATGTTCACCCCGCGTGGGCGTTTGACCCACTCCCAGGTGCCCATGCCGATGAGGCCGCGGATCTCCTCGTCCATGGCGGCCATCGCCACCTTGTTCTTCCAGCTCGCCAACGCCTTCTTCATCATCATCGTTGGAGTGTCCCCGCTGTGCTCAGGGTTGGCGTGCATGTCAGGGTCAAGCTCTGGCATCGTTGTACAGCGGGTCATCCTCGGTGTCTATTGGTGTAAGGGCCTAATAAACTCAAGCTATTAAGATTTTATCAAACTTAAAACCTCTCCTCGGGGTCACCTCCAAGGGTCCTTGGGTGCCTGGTACAAGACCAGCCCCTATCCTCGGGGTCCGAGTTTGTAGAGAGAGGGATCAAGAGGGACTTAGTTAAAACAGCAAGAGTACCTTGAACATTGCGCAGCGTATCGTGCAGACCGTCGATCGGATTAAGCTGAGAATTTCCTATATCGAAGCTCACTCTACGAGCTTTAAAAGAAGCCAAGTTGCCTCGCGAAAAGTTCTGCCATTACGAAGTTATGGCTCGGGCAGCGTTAGGCTAGCGTTGGAGTGCTAGCGTACTAGCGTTGACTCGGGTAGCATTCCGCTGTTGCACCGAGTAGAAAGGAAATTTCAGCAAGGAAGGAATTCGCTTGAATCAATTTCACTATATCCAGGTACAAACAGAGAAAGAATAAACAATTCTAGCTAGCAAGGACCTTGGGAATAAACCTGGGAACAACCAAGGATGATCCCAAATAATTCCAAGCAACAGAACCAACCTGGCTGGACAAAACAGCAGGTGGTAGGTTGGTAAACAACCTCTGGTTCTGTTTTTCCAACCTGGGAAAACAACAACCAGGTTCAGGTCCTAAAAACAGAACCTGTTTTGTCTTTGCCCAACCAGCCAAATGCTGGTTCCGCTGGTTTCCCCTGGCCTTGTAGCATGCAGATACAGACAAACAACATCCAACCTTCACCTAAATTGTACCCCTATAGTGCCTGCCCTGCTACACTATAGTCAACCAAACAAAACAGTACAATTTCGAGTTGGATAGAACTGAATCTGCGCAATCAAGTAAGCCGAACCACAAAGCTTCCATCTTGGGTTCCTTTGCAAGCTCGTCCTTTCTGCTTGTACTGTTCATAGCGCGTACAATGTTATGCCGAAGCGCACAATGCGAGTACCTGCAAATTCTTCAAGCGAAAATTGCGAAAGCAAACAAACACACGAACATACCATTCACACGCAAATGCATTCGCATACGCATACTCGTACAAACAGACGGCAGGATGTCGTGCAATGTTAATTTGCACCCAACAGCGTCATCGTACTTTGTGGTGAAGGCTTCTCGGCGGTGACCTCTACCACATCGCTGTCAATGGATTGCTCTCCTTCATCAACGACAGCTTCAGGCCCTCACCAGCCTCCAGCACTGGAGATGGCTGCCTTGCCGACTTCTCCCCTATCGTCGGCTCCCCTTTTGACTGGCTAGTAGCCGACTTCTCCTCTGTCAGCTTCTCGACTGCCTCCTGCTTCTCTGTCGTTGGCGGCTTCCTTTGAGCACCGACTTGCTGGACATCATGGCGGCTGCTATCGATGCTCGTGGCCGGCCCCACAAGCGACGCCCCATTGCTCTCCTCATCGCCGAAGGCCGACGTCAGTGTTAGCTCATGCAGGTCGGCTACAAGGGGTGGGGCAGGAGGCGCGGGGGAAGGGAAAAGAAGGGAGGACGTCCACAGCGTTTTCATCAGCAAGCTTACCAACCTAGACGAGCAATGGGCGTGTCGTAGTCAAGGTGTATGTCGGCAGGGTAACCTGCGTCCGCCTCGACGCCAGCCCGTGCTGCGACTTCCACACCTCAAGCGAAATGATTACGTATAACACCACGTCCAACGTGGTGACTACCCTATTATTGTTGACGTCGAGGAGTTCCCAGACCTTGCTCTCTTCCGACATACCGAGGTGAAGGCCCCACCTTGCCTGCGACTTCAGCTTCTCGCCATGCTGCTGCTCTAGGACCAGGAACTGAGCCATGTATCCTCACATACGGGCCAGTGTCAATTCAGGCTTCTTGACGGTCAGCAGCTGGCACGCCGTTGTCGTTGACCTTTTCAAGCAGTTGCTCTCCCAGACGGCTTGCCGTAGGGCGAGGTGCCACCAATGGTGCTGCACGCCCGTTTGCAGCAGCATCGTCCGTACGGACTCCACCACTGTCCACATCTCCCGCTTCGTCATGCCGTTCTTATGCGGTGTGTAGGGGAAGGTCAAGGCGGAGACCATCCTTCTCGAAGAACTCTCCTTCCCGATCAGAGCGCAGCGTCAGCACCGACTTCTTCGTCTTCCGCTCATCCACCACCAGCCACTTCTCGAACTCCCCCAGCTCGTCTTACTTCTTGGCGACCAGCCTCACTCACACGTTGCGGGTCTTGCGGTCCTTCAGCAGCAAGAATTACAGGCTGTCATCCTTGGCGACCACTCAAAACAGCCTGCACAGGTCGATGTGCACGACAGCCAGGACGTCGTCGGCATCCCAACGCTTGTCGGGAAAAGTGTGCCGCGCCAGATTCCCACTGATGCACGAGACACACGGAGAGTTGGTGCCGGCCGACAGCTTGATGTCCAGGCCGGTGGCGAACTCTTGCTTTGCCGAGTATTGGGTGCAAATTCACATTGCACGACATCTTGCCGTCTGTTTGTACGAGTATGCGTGTGCGAATGCATTTTGGTATGAATGAAATGTTCGTGTGTTTGTTTGCTTTCGCAATTTTCGCTTGAAGCATTTGCAGGTACTTGCGCATTATGCGCTTCGGCACAACGTTGTACGTGCTATGAACAGTACAAGCAGAAAGGACGAGCTAGCAAAGGAACCCAAGATGGAAGCTTTGCGATTCGGTTGAATTGATTATGCAGATTGAGTTCTATCCAACTCGAAATTGTACTGTTTGTTTGGTTGAATTACTATCCAACCCAAGGTCCTTGCTAGCTAGAAACTATTTATTCCTGAATATAGTGAAATTTGAAGTTTGATAAAGTCTTAATAGCTTGGGTTTAAGTTTGACAAATTTCACTATATTCAGGAATAAATAGCTCTAGCTAGCAAGGACCTTGGGAATCAACCTGGGAATAACAAGGGATGATCCCAAATAATTCCAAGCAACAGAACCAACCTGGCTGGACAAAATAGCAGGTGGTAGGTAGGTGAACAACCTCTGGTTCTGTTTTTTCCAACCTGGGAAAACAACAACCAGGTTCAGGTCCTAAAAACAGAACCTGGTTTGTCTTTGCCCAACCAGCCAAATGCTGGTTCCGCTGGTTTCACCTGACCCTGTAGCATGCAGTATACAGACAAACAACATCCAACCTTCACCTAAACTGTACCCCTATATTGCCTGCCCTGCTACACTATAGTTCAACCAAACAAAATAGTACAATTTCGAGTTGGATAGAACTGAAACTGCGCAATCAAGTAAGCCGGACCGCAAAGCTTCCATCTTGGGTTCCTTTGCGAGCTCGTCCTTTCTGCTTGTACTGTTCATAGCGCATACAATGTTATGCCGAAGCGCACATTGTGCGAGTACCTGCAAATGCTCAAGCAAAAGTTGCGAAAGCAAACAAACACACTAACATTTCATTCAACCCAAATGCATTCGCATACGCATACTCGTACAAACAGACGGCGGATGTCGTGCAATGTGAATTGCAACCCAACACACTCCCCCTCAGCCTGCCGGCTGCTCCCCATCATTCCATACTATTTCATGCTCATTCCACTCATGCGCACACAACGCCAATGAGGCTCATCCGCAAGCCTTTAGTGAGAAAGTCTACTGGCTGCTGGTGAGTCTTGATGTAGATCGGATTCACCGTCCCCCTCTTCACCTCTTTATGCAGACTGTGCCACTTGATACGCATGTGCTTATTGAGCCCATGAAGCACAGCGTTCCTGGCCATCCCAAGAGCTCCTTTGCTATCAAACAAACAGCGGCGTAGCAACCTTTTGCTCCTGGCAATCTCCTCTAACAGCCTCCTCAGCAAATCACCTCCTTCTTCCCATGGAACATCGCCATGTACTCTGATTCCACAGAAGAGAGTGCTGTCTCCGTCTGCTTCTTTGATCTCAACTAACAGGTCCTCCCCCAACTACGCAGATGTATCCTCCCACAGATGAGGAATCCTCCTTCTCAGAGGCCACGTAGCATCGGTAAAGCAAGTGAGAAAGAAGCTTGCCTCTCCAAGCCTCTCCCCTTTCTCTTTCAGCACCTCAACCCCTTTCTGCTTCACTGTGCAGATGCAGAGTATTGAACTCCAATGCTTGGGTGAGAGTTTCAGATACTTCACCACACGCTCAGCTGCATCCACCTGCTCCTCTGATGGATTCTGCACCACCCTGGCCAGCTGCCCAACCGATAAAGAGATGTCGGGCCTCGTGTGAACTGCTGCATACAAGAGGCTGCCCACCAAGGACTGAAATTGCTGCGCTCCTCGGCTTCAACCCCTTCATCCTCTGCAACTTTCACAAGCTTGAATTCTGCTGGCAGGGGAGTCGCAATCTTGCGCTCATTCTCAATTCCGTACTTCTCCCAAGCTCCTTGATGAA
>CANXME010000209.1:0-124003 GCA_948144175.1 Closterium sp. NIES-65
GGCCTAGCGTTCGCTAAATTGCAAGAACAAGGGCCTAGCGTGTGCAATAAAAAGAACAAGGGTCTAGCATGTGCAAAATTGCAAGAACAAGGGCCTAGCGTGTGCAGAATAAAAAGAACAATGGCCTGACGTGTGAAAAAAAAAAAAAAAAGAACAAGGGCATAGCGTGTGCAAAATAGCAAGAACAAGGGCCTAGCGTGTGCAAAATAAAAAGAACAAGGGCCTAGCGTGTGCAAAATAAAAAGAACACGGCCTAGCGTGTGCAAAATTGCAAGAACAAGGGCCTAGCGTGTGCAAAATTGCAAGAACAAGGGCCTAGCGAGTGCAAAATAGCAAGAGCAAGGGCCTAGCGTGTGCAAAAAATCAAGAACAAGGGCCTAGCGTTCGCTAAATAGCAAGAACAAGGGCCTAGCGTGTGCAAAATAAAAAGAACAAGGGTCTAGCATGTGCAAAATCGCAAGAACAAGGGCCTAGCGTGTGCAAAATAAAAAGAAGAAACCGTGTGCGAAATTGCAAGAACAAGGGCCTAGCGTGTGCAAAATTGCAAGAACAAGGGCCTAGCGAGTGCAAAATAGCAAGAGCAAGGGCCTAGCGTGTGCAAACAATCAAGAACAAGGGCCTAGCGTTCGCGAAATAGCAAGAACAAGGGCCTAGCGTGTGCAAAGTAAAAAGAACAAGGGTCTAGCATGTGCAAAATTGCAAGAACAAGTGCCTAGCGTGTGCAGAATAAAAAGAACAATGGCCTGACGTGTGAAAAAAAAAAAGAACAAGGGCATAGCGTGTGCAAAATAGCAAGAACAAGGGCCTAGCGTGTGCAAAATAAAAAGAACAAGGGCCTAGCGTGTGCAAAATAAAAAGAACAACGGCCTAGCGTGTGCAAAATTGCAAGAACAAGGGCCTAGCGTGTGCAAAATTGCAAGAACAAGGGCCTAGCGAGTGCAAAATAGCAAGAGCAAGGGCCTAGCGTGTGCAAAAAATCAAGAACAAGGGCCTAGCGTTCGCTAAATAGCAAGAACAAGGGCCTAGCGTGTGCAAAATAAAAAGAACAAGGGTCTAGCATGTGCAAAATTGCAAGAACAAGGGCCTAGCGTGTGCAAAATAAAAAGAAGAAACCGTGTGCGAAATTGCAAGAACAAGGGCCTAGCGTGTGCAAAATTGCAAGAACAAGGGCCTAGCGAGTGCAAAATAGCAAGAGCAAGGGCCTAGCGTGTGCAAACAATCAAGAACAAGGGCCTAGCGTTCGCGAAATAGCAAGAACAAGGGCCTAGCGTGTGCAAAGTAAAAAGAACAAGGGTCTAGCATGTGCAAAATTGCAAGAACAAGGGCCTAGCGTGTGCAGAATAAAAAGAACAATGGCCTGACGTGTGAAAAAAAAAAAAGAACAAGGGCATAGCGTGTGCAAAATAGCAAGAACAAGGGCCTAGCGTGTGCAAAATAAATCGAACAAGGGCCTTGCGTGTGCAAAATAAAAAGAACAAGGGCCTAGCGTGTGCAAAATTGCAAGAACAAGGGCCTAGCGTGTGCAAAATTGCAAGAACAAGGGCCTAGCGAGTGCAAAATAGCAAGAGCAAGGGCCTAGCGTGTGCAAAAAATCAAGAACAAGGGCCTAGCGTTTGCTAAATAGCAAGAACAAGGGCCTAGCGTGTGCAAAATAAAAAGAACAAGGGTCTAGCATGTGCAAAATTGCAAGAACAAGGGCCTAGCGTGTGCAAAATAAAAAGAACAAACCGTGTGCGAAATTGCAAGAACAAGGGCCTAGCGTGTGCAAAATTGCAAGAACAAGGGCCTAGCGAGTGCAAAATAGCAAGAGCAAGGGCCTAGCGTGTGCAAACAATCAAGAACAAGGGCCTAGCGTTCGCGAAATAGCAAGAACAAGGGCCTAGCGTGTGCAAAGTAAAAAGAACAAGGGCATAGCGTGTGCAAAATAGGAAGAACAAGGGCCTAGCGTGTGCAAAAAAAAAAAGAACAAGGGCATAGCGTGTGCAATATAGCAAGAACAAGGGCATAGCGTGTGCAAAATAGCAAGAACAAGGGCCTAGTGTGTGCAAAATAAAAGGAACAAGGGCCTAGCGTGTGCAAAATAAAAAGAACAAGGGCCTAGCGTGTGCAAAAAAAAAGAACAAGGGCCTAGCGTGTGCAAAATTGCAAGAACAAGGGCCTAGCGTGTGCAAAATTGCAAAAACAAGGGCCTAGCAAGTGCAAAATAGCAAGAGCAAGGGCCTAGCGTGTGCAAAAATTCAAGAACAAGGGCCTAGCGTTCGCGAAATAGCAAGAACAAGGGCCTAGCGTGTGCAAAATAAAAAGAACAAGGGCATAGCGTGTGCAAAATAGCAAGAACAAGGGCCTAGCGTGTGCAAAAAAAAAAAAAACAAGGGCCTAGCATGTGCAAAATAAAAAGAACAAGGGCCTAGCATGTGCAAAATTGCAAGAAGAAGGGCCTAGCGTGTGCAAAATTGCAAGAACAAGGGCCTAGCGAGTGCAAAATAGCAAGCGCAAGGGCCTAGCTTGTGCAAAAAATCAAGAACAAGGGCCTAGCGTTCGCCAAATAGCAAGAACAAGGGCCTAGCGTGTGCAAAATAAAAAGAACAAGGGTCTAGCATGTGCAAAATTGCAAGAACAAGGGCCTAGCGTGTGCAAAATAAAAAGAACAAGGGCATAGCGTGTGCAAAATAGCAAGAACAGGGGCCTAGCGTGTGCAAAATAAAAAGAACAAGGGCCTAGTGTGTGCAAAATAAAAAGAACAAGGGCCTAGCATGTGCAAAATTGCAAGAAGAAGGGCCTAGCGTGTGCAAAATTGCAAGAACAAGGGCCTAGCGAGTGCAAAATAGCAAGAACAAGGGCCTAGCGTGTGCAAAAAATCAAGAACAAGGGCCTAGCGTTCGCTAAATAGCAAGAACAAGGGCCTAGCGTGTGCAAAATAAAAAGAACAAGGGTCTAGCATGTGCAAAATTGCAAGAACAAGGGCCTAGCGTGTGCAAAATAAAAAGAACAAACCGTGTGCGAAATTGCAAGAACGAGGGCCTAGCGTGTGCAAAATTGCAAGAACAAGGGCCTAGCGAGTGCAAAATAGCAAGAGCAAGGGCCTAGCGTGTGCAAAAAATCAAGAACAAGGGCCTAGCGTTCGCCAAATAGCAAGAACAAGGGCCTAGCGTGTGCAAAATAAAAAGAACAAGGGTCTAGCATGTGCAAAATTGCAAGAACAAGGGCCTAGCGTGTGCAAAATAAAAAGAACAAGGGCATAGCGTGTGCAAAATAGCAAGAACAGGGGCCTAGCGTGTGCAAAATAAAAAGAACAAGGGCCTAGTGTGTGCAAAATAAAAAGAACAAGGGCCTAGCATGTGCAAAATTGGAAGAAGAAGGGCCTAGCATGTGCAAAATTGCAAGAACAAGGGCCTAGCGAGTGCAAAATAGCAAGAACAAGGGCCTAGCGTGTGCAAAAAATCAAGAACAAGGGCCTAGCGTTTGCTAAATAGCAAGAACAAGGGCCTAGCGTGTGCAAAATAAAAAGAACAAGGGTCTAGCATGTGCAAAATTGCAAGAACAAGGGCCTAGCGTGTGCAAAATAAAAAGAACAAACCGTGTGCGAAATTGCAAGAACAAGGGCCTAGCGTGTGCAAAATTGCAAGAACAAGGGCCTAGCGAGTGCAAAATAGCAAGAGCAAGGGCCTAGCGTGTGCAAACAATCAAGAACAAGGGCCTAGCGTTCGCGAAATAGCAAGAACAAGGGCCTAGCGTGTGCAAAGTAAAAAGAACAAGGGCATAGCGTGTGCAAAATAGGAAGAACAAGGGCCTAGCGTGTGCAAAAAAAAAAGAACAAGGGCATAGCGTGTGCAATATAGCAAGAACAAGGGCATAGCGTGTGCAAAATAGCAAGAACAAGGGCCTAGTGTGTGCAAAATAAAAGGAACAAGGGCCTAGCGTGTGCAAAATAAAAAGAACAAGGGCCTAGCGTGTGCAAAAAAAAAGAACAAGGGCCTAGCGTGTGCAAAATTGCAAGAACAAGGGCCTAGCGTGTGCAAAATTGCAAAAACAAGGGCCTAGCAAGTGCAAAATAGCAAGAGCAAGGGCCTAGCGTGTGCAAAAATTCAAGAACAAGGGCCTAGCGTTCGCGAAATAGCAAGAACAAGGGCCTAGCGTGTGCAAAATAAAACGAACATGGGTCTAGCATGTGCAAAATTGCAAGAACAAGGGCCTAGCGTGTGCAAAATAAAAAGAACAAGGGCATAGCGTGTGCAAAATAGCAAGAACAAGGGCCTAGCGTGTGCAAAAAAAAAAAAAACAAGGGCCTAGCATGTGCAAAATAAAAAGAACAAGGGCCTAGCATGTGCAAAATTGCAAGAAGAAGGGCCTAGCGTGTGCAAAATTGCAAGAACAAGGGCCTAGCGAGTGCAAAATAGCAAGCGCAAGGGCCTAGCTTGTGCAAAAAATCAAGAACAAGGGCCTAGCGTTCGCCAAATAGCAAGAACAAGGGCCTAGCGTGTGCAAAATAAAAAGAACAAGGGTCTAGCATGTGCAAAATTGCAAGAACAAGGGCCTAGCGTGTGCAAAATAAAAAGAACAAGGGCATAGCGTGTGCAAAATAGCAAGAACAGGGGCCTAGCGTGTGCAAAATAAAAAGAACAAGGGCCTAGTGTGTGCAAAATAAAAAGAACAAGGGCCTAGCATGTGCAAAATTGCAAGAAGAAGGGCCTAGCGTGTGCAAAATTGCAAGAACAAGGGCCTAGCGAGTGCAAAATAGCAAGAACAAGGGCCTAGCGTGTGCAAAAAATCAAGAACAAGGGCCTAGCGTTCGCTAAATAGCAAGAACAAGGGCCTAGCGTGTGCAAAATAAAAAGAACAAGGGTCTAGCATGTGCAAAATTGCAAGAACAAGGGCCTAGCGTGTGCAAAATAAAAAGAACAAACCGTGTGCGAAATTGCAAGAACGAGGGCCTAGCGTGTGCAAAATTGCAAGAACAAGGGCCTAGCGAGTGCAAAATAGCAAGAGCAAGGGCCTAGCGTGTGCAAAAAATCAAGAACAAGGGCCTAGCGTTCGCCAAATAGCAAGAACAAGGGCCTAGCGTGTGCAAAATAAAAAGAACAAGGGTCTAGCATGTGCAAAATTGCAAGAACAAGGGCCTAGCGTGTGCAAAATAAAAAGAACAAGGGCATAGCGTGTGCAAAATAGCAAGAACAGGGGCCTAGCGTGTGCAAAATAAAAAGAACAAGGGCCTAGTGTGTGCAAAATAAAAAGAACAAGGGCCTAGCATGTGCAAAATTGCAAGAAGAAGGGCCTAGCATGTGCAAAATTGCAAGAACAAGGGCCTAGCGAGTGCAAAATAGCAAGAACAAGGGCCTAGCGTGTGCAAAAAATCAAGAACAAGGGCCTAGCGTTCGCTAAATAGCAAGAACAAGGGCCTAGCGTGTGCAAAATAAAAAGAACAAGGGTCTAGCATGTGCAAAATTGCAAGAACAAGGGCCTAGCGTGTGCAAAATAAAAAGAACAAACCGTGTGCGAAATTGCAAGAACAAGGGCCTAGCGTGTGCAAAATTGCAAGAACAAGGGCCTAGCGAGTGCAAAATAGCAAGAGCAAGGGCCTAGCGTGTGCAAACAATCAAGAACAAGGGCCTAGCGTTCGCGAAATAGCAAGAACAAGGGCCTAGCGTGTGCAAAGTAAAAAGAACAAGGCCATAGCATGTGCAAAATAGGAAGAACAAGGGCCTAGCGTGTGCAAAAAAAAAAGAACAAGGGCATAGCGTGTGCAAAATAGCAAGAACAAGGGCATAGCGTGTGCAAAATATCAAGAACAAGGGCCTAGTGTGTGCAAAATAAAAGGAACAAGGGCCTAGCGTGTGCAAAATAAAAAGAACAAGGGCCTAGCGTGTGCAAAAAAAAAAAAGAACAAGGGCCTAGCGTGTGCAAAATTGCAAGAACAAGGGCCTAGCGTGTGCAAAATTGCAAGAACAAGGGCCTAGCGAGTGCAAAATAGCAAGAGCAAGGGCCTAGCGTGTGCAAAAAATCAAGAACAAGGGCCTAGCGTTCGCTAAATAGCAAGAACAAGGGCCTAGCGTGTGCAAAATAGCAAGAACAAGGGTCTAGCATGTGCAAAATTGCAAGAACAAGGGCCTAGCGTGTGCAAAATAAAAAGAACAAACCGTGTGCGAAATTGCAAGAACAAGGGCCTAGCGTGTGCAAAATTGCAAGAACAAGGGCCTAGCGAGTGCAAAATAGCAAGAGCAAGGGCCTAGCGTGTGCAAACAATCAAGAACAAGGGCCTAGCGTTCGCGAAATAGCAAGAACAAGGGCCTAGCGTGTGCAAAGTAAAAAGAACAAGGGCATAGCGTGTGCAAAATAGGAAGAACAAGGGCCTAGCGTGTGCCAAAAAAAAAAGAACAAGGGCATAGCGTGTGCAGAATAGCAAGAACAAGGGCATAGCGTGTGCAAAATAGCAAGAACAAGGGCCTAGTGTGTGCAAAATAAAAGGAACAAGGGCCTAGCGTGTGCAAAATAAAAAGAGCAAGGGCCTAGCGTGTGCAAAATTGCAAGAACAAGGGCCTAGCGAGTGCAAAATAGCAAGAGCAAGGGCCTAGCGTGTGCAAAAATTCAAGAACAAGGGCCTAGCGTTCGCGAAATAGCAAGAACAAGGGCCTAGCGTGTGCAAAATAAAACGAACAAGGGTCTAGCATGTGCAAAATTGCAAAGACAAGGGCCTAGCGTGTGCAAAATTGCAAGAACAAGGGCATAGCGTGTGCAAAATAGCAAGAACAAGGGCCTAGCGTGTGCCAAATAAAAAGAACAAGGGCCTAGCATGTGCAAAATAAAAAGAACAAGGGCCTAGCATGTGCAAAATTGCAAGAAGAACGGCCTAGCCTGTGCAAAATTGCAACAACAAGGGCCTAGCGAGTGCAAAATAGCAAGAGCAAGGGCCTAGCGTGTGCAAAAAATCAAGAACAAGGGCCTAGCGTGTGCAAAATAAAAAGAACAAGGGTCTAGCATGTGCAAAATTGCAAGAACAAGGGCCTAGCGTGTGCAAAATAACAAGAAGAAACCGTGTGCGAAATTGCAAGAACAAGGGCCTAGCGTGTGCAAAATTGCAAGAACAAGGGCCTAGCGAGTGCAAAATAGCAAGAGCAAGGGCCTAGCGTGTGCAAAAAATCAAGAACAAGGGCCTAGCGTTCGCTAAATAGCAAGAACAAGGGCCTAGCGTGTGCAAAATAAAAAGAACAAGGGTCTAGCATGTGCAAAATTGCAAGAACAAGGGCCTAGCGTGTGCAAAATAAAAAGAACAAACCGTGTGCGAAATTGCAAGAACAAGGGCCTAGCGTGTGCAAAATTGCAAGAACAAGGGCCTAGCGAGTGCAAAATAGCAAGAGCAAGGGCCTAGCGTGTGCAAACAATCAAGAACAAGGGCCTAGCGTTCGCGAAATAGCAAGAACAAGGGCCTAGCGTGTGCAAAGTAAAAAGAACAAGGCCATAGCATGTGCAAAATAGGAAGAACAAGGGCCTAGCGTGTGCAAAAAAAAAAGAACAAGGGCATAGCGTGTGCAAAATAGCAAGAACAAGGGCATAGCGTGTGCAAAATAGCAAGAACAAGGGCCTAGTGTGTGCAAAATAAAAGGAACAAGGGCCTAGCGTGTGCAAAATAAAAAGAACAAGGGCCTAGCGTGTGCAAAAAAAAAAAAGAACAAGGGCCTAGCGTGTGCAAAATTGCAAGAACAAGGGCCTAGCGTGTGCAAAATTGCAAGAACAAGGGCCTAGCGAGTGCAAAATAGCAAGAGCAAGGGCCTAGCGTGTGCAAAAAATCAAGAACAAGGGCCTAGCGTTCGCTTAATAGCAAGAACAAGGGCCTAGCGTGTGTAAAATAGCAAGAACAAGGGTCTAGCATGTGCAAAATTGCAAGAACAAGGGCCTAGCGTGTGCAAAATAAAAAGAACAAACCGTGTGCGAAATTGCAAGAACAAGGGCCTAACGTGTGCAAAATTGCAAGAACAAGGGCCTAGCGAGTGCAAAATAGCAAGAGCAAGGGCCTAGCGTGTGCAAACAATCAAGAACAAGGGCCTAGCGTTCGCGAAATAGCAAGAACAAGGGCCTAGCGTGTGCAAAGTAAAAAGAACAAGGGCATAGCGTGTGCAAAATAGGAAGAACAAGGGCCTAGCGTGTGCAAAAAAAAAAAGAACAAGGGCATAGCGTGTGCAGAATAGCAAGAACAAGGGCATAGCGTGTGCAAAATAGCAAGAACAAGGGCCTAGTGTGTGCAAAATAAAATGAACAAGGGCCTAGCGTGTGCAAAATAAAAAGAGCAAGGGCCTAGCGTGTGCAAAATTGCAAGAACAAGGGCCTAGCGAGTGCAAAATAGCAAGAGCAAGGGCCTAGCGTGTGCAAAAATTCAAGAACAAGGGCCTAGCGTTCGCGAAATAGCAAGAACAAGGGCCTAGCGTGTGCAAAATAAAACGAACAAGGGTCTAGCATGTGCAAAATTGCAAAGACAAGGGCCTAGCGTGTGCAAAATTGCAAGAACAAGGGCATAGCGTGTGCAAAATAGCAAGAACAAGGGCCTAGCGTGTGCCAAATAAAAAGAACAAGGGCCTAGCATGTGCAAAATAAAAAGAACAAGGGCCTAGCATGTGCAAAATTGCAAGAAGAACGGCCTAGCGTGTGCAAAATTGCAAGAACAAGGGCCTAGCGAGTGCAAAATAGCAAGAGCAAGGGCCTAGCGTGTGCAAAAAATCAAGAACAAGGGCCTAGCGTTCGCTAAATAGCAAGAACAAGGGCCTAGCGTGTGCAAAATAAAAAGAACAGGGGTCTAGCATGTGCAAAATTGCAAGAACAAGGGCCTAGCGTGTGCAAAATAAAAAGAAGAAACCGTGTGCGAAATTGCAAGAACAAGGGCCTAGCGTGTGCAAAATTGCAAGAACAAGGGCCTAGCGAGTGCAAAATAGCAAGAGCAAGGGCCTACCGTGTGCAAACAATCAAGAACAAGGGCCTAGCGTTCGCGAAATAGCAAGAACAAGGGCCTAGCGTGTGCAAAGTAAAAAGAACAAGGGTCTAGCATGTGCAAAATTGCAAGAACAAGGGCCTAGCGAGTGCAGAATAAAAAGAACAATGGCCTGACGTGTGAAAAAAAAAAAAAAGAACAAGGGCATAGCGTGTGCAAAATAGCAAGAACAAGGGCCTAGCGTGTGCAAAAAAAAAAGAACAAGGGCCTAGCGTGTGCAAAATAAAAAGAACAAGGGCCTAGCGTGTGCAAAATTGCAAGAACAAGGGCCTAGCGTGTGCAAAATTGCAAGAACAAGGGCCTAGCGAGTGCAAAATAGCAAGAGCAAGGGCCTAGCGTGTGCAAAAAATCAAGAACAAGGGCCTAGCGTTCGCTAAATAGCAAGAACAAGGGCCTAGCGTGTGCAAAATAAAAAGAACAAACCGTGTGCGAAATTGCAAGAACAAGGGCCTAGCGTGTGCAAAATTGCAAGAACAAGGGCCAAGCGAGTGCAAAATAGCAAGAGCAAGGGCCTAGCGTGTGCAGAGAATCAAGAACAAGGGCCTAGCGTTCGCGAAATAGCAAGAACAAGGGCCTAGCGTGTGCAAAGTAAAAAGAACAAGGGCATAGCGTGTGCAAAATAGGAAGAACAAGGGCCTAGCGTGTGCAAAATAAAAAGAACAAGGGCCTAGCGTGTGCAAAATAAAAAGAACAAGGGCCTAGCGTGTGCAAAATTGCAAGAACAAGGGTCTAGCATGTGCAAAATTGCAAGAACAAGGGCCTAGCGTGTGCAAAATAAAAAGAACGAGGGCATAGCGTGTGCAAAATAGCAAGAACAAGGGCCTAGCGTGTGCAAAATGAAAAGAACAAGGGCCTATCGTGTGCAAAATAAAAAGAACATGGGCCTAGCGCGTGCAAAATTGCAAGAACAAGGGCCTAGCGTGTGCAAAACTGCAAGAACAAGGGCCTAGCGAGTGCAAAATAGCAAGAGCAAGGGCCTAGCGTGTGCAAAAAATCAAGAACAAGGGCCTAGCGTTCGCTAAATAGCAAGAACAAGGGCCTAGCGTGTGCAAAATAAAAAGAACAAGGGTCTAGCATGTGCAAAATTGCAAGAACAAGGGCCTAGCGTGTGCAAAATAAAAAGAACAAACCGTGTGCGAAATTGCAAGAACAAGGGCCTAGCGTGTGCAAAATTGCAAGAACAAGGGCCTAGCGAGTGCAAAATAGCAAGAGCAAGGGCCTAGCGTGTGCAAACGATCAAGAACAAGGGCCTAGCGTTCGCGAAATAGCAAGAACAAGGGCCTAGCGTGTGCAAAGTAAAAAGAACAAGGGCATAGCGTGTGCAAAATAGGAAGAACAAGGGCCTAGCGTGTGCAAAAAAAAAAGAACAAGGGCATAGCGTGTGCAAAATAGCAAGAACAAGGGCATAGCGTGTGCAAAATAGCAAGAACAAGGGCCTAGTGTGTGCAAAATAAAAGGAACAAGGGCCTAGCGTGTGCAAAATAAAAAGAACAAGGGCCTAGTGTGTGCAAAAAAAAAAGAACAAGGGCCTAGCGTGTGCAAAATTGCAAGAACAAGGGCCTAGCGTGTGCAAAATTGCAAGAACAAGGGCCTAGCGTGTGCAAAATAAAAAGAACGAGGGCATAGCGTGTGCAAAATAGCAAGAACAAGGGCCTAGCGTGTGCAAAATAAAAAGAACAAGGGCCTAGCGTGTGCAAAATAAAAAGAACAAGGGCCTAGCGTGTGCAAAATTGCAAGAACAAGGGTCTAGCATGTGCTAAATTGCAAGAACAAGGGCCTAGCGTGTGCAAAATAAAAAGAACGGGGGCATAGCGTGTGCAAAATTGCAAGAACAAGGGCCTAGCGTGTGCAAAATGAAAAGAACAAGGGCCTAGCGTGTGCAAAATAAAAAGAACAAGGGCCTAGCGTGTGCAAAATTGCAAGAACAAGGGCCTAGCGTGTGCAAAACTGCAAGAACAAGGGCCTAGCGAGTGCAAAATAGCAAGAGCAAGGGCCTAGCGTGTGCAAAAAATCAAGAACAAGGGCCTAGCGTTCGCGAAATAGCAAGAACAAGGGCCTAGCGTGTGCAAAATAACAAGAACAAGGGTCTAGCATGTGCAAAATTGCAAGAACAAGGGCCTAGCGTGTGCAAAATAAAAAGAACAAGGGCATAGCGTGTGCGAACTAGCAAAAACAGGGGCCTAGCGTGTGCAAGATAAAAAAAACAAGGGCCTAGCGTGTGCAAAATTAAAAGAACAAGGGCCTAGCGTGTGCAAAATTGCAGGAACAAGGGCCTAGCGAGTGCAAAATAGCAAGAGCAAGGGCCTAGCCTGTGCAAAAAATCAAGAACAAAAGCCTAGGTATCGCGAAATAGCAAGAACAAGGGCCTAGCGTTTGCAAAATAGCAAGAACAAGGTCCTAGTGTGTGCAAAATAAAAAGAACAAGGGCCTAGTGTGTGCAAAATAAAAAGAACAAGGGCCTAGCGTGTGCAAAATTGCAAGAACAAGGTCCTAGCGTGTGCAAAATTGCAAGAACAAGGGCCTAGCGAGTGCAAAATAGCAAGAGCAAGGGCCTAGCGTATGCAAAAAATCAAGAACAAGGGCCTAGCGTTCGCGAAATAGCAAGAACAATGGCCTAGCGTGTGCAAAATAAAAAGAACAAAGGTCTAGCATGTGCAAAATTGCAAGAACAAGGGCCTAGCGTGTGCAAAATAAAAGGAACAATGGCCTGACGTGTGAAAAAATAAAAAGAACAAGGGCATAGCGTGTGCAAAATAGCAAGAACAAGGGCCTAGCGTGTGCAAAATAAAAAGAACAAGGGCCTAGCGTGTGCAAAATAAAAAGAACAAGGGCCTAGCGTGTGCAAAATTGCAAGAACAACGGCCTAGCGAGTGCAAAATAGCAAGAGCAAGGGCCTAGCGTGTGCTAAAAAATAAGAACAAGGGCCTAGCGTGTGCAAAAAATCAAGATTAAGGGCCTAGCGTTCGCGAAATAGCAAGAGCAAGGGCCTAGCGTGTGCAAAATAAAAAGAACAAGGGCATAGCGTGTGCAAAATAGCAAGAACAAGGGCCTAGCGTGTGCAAAATAGGAAGAACAAGGGCCTAGCGTGTGCCAAAAAAAAAAGAACAAGGGCATAGCGTGTGCAGAATAGCAAGAACAAGGGCATAGCGTGTGCAAAATAGCAAGAACAAGGGCCTAGTGTGTGCAAAATAAAAGGAACAAGGGCCTAGCGTGTGCAAAATAAAAAGAGCAAGGGCCTAGCGTGTGCAAAATTGCAAGAACAAGGGCCTAGCGAGTGCAAAATAGCAAGAGCAAGGGCCTAGCGTGTGCAAAAATTCAAGAACAAGGGCCTAGCGTTCGCGAAATAGCAAGAACAAGGGCCTAGCGTGTGCAAAATAAAACGAACAAGGGTCTAGCATGTGCAAAATTGCAAAGACAAGGGCCTAGCGTGTGCAAAATTGCAAGAACAAGGGCATAGCGTGTGCAAAATAGCAAGAACAAGGGCCTAGCGTGTGCCAAATAAAAAGAACAAGGGCCTAGCATGTGCAAAATAAAAAGAACAAGGGCCTAGCATGTGCAAAATTGCAAGAAGAACGGCCTAGCCTGTGCAAAATTGCAACAACAAGGGCCTAGCGAGTGCAAAATAGCAAGAGCAAGGGCCTAGCGTGTGCAAAAAATCAAGAACAAGGGCCTAGCGTTCGCTAAATAGCAAGAACAAGGGCCTAGCGTGTGCAAAATAAAAAGAACAAGGGTCTAGCATGTGCAAAATTGCAAGAACAAGGGCCTAGCGTGTGCAGAATAACAAGAAGAAACCGTGTGCGAAATTGCAAGAACAAGGGCCTAGCGTGTGCAAAATTGCAAGAACAAGGGCCTAGCGAGTGCAAAATAGCAAGAGCAAGGGCCTAGCGTGTGCAAAAAATCAAGAACAAGGGCCTAGCGTTCGCTAAATAGCAAGAACAAGGGCCTAGCGTGTGCAAAATAAAAAGAACAAGGGTCTAGCATGTGCAAAATTGCAAGAACAAGGGCCTAGCGTGTGCAAAATAAAAAGAACAAACCGTGTGCGAAATTGCAAGAACAAGGGCCTAGCGTGTGCAAAATTGCAAGAACAAGGGCCTAGCGAGTGCAAAATAGCAAGAGCAAGGGCCTAGCGTGTGCAAACAATCAAGAACAAGGGCCTAGCGTTCGCGAAATAGCAAGAACAAGGGCCTAGCGTGTGCAAAATAAAAAGAGCAAGGGCCTAGCGTGTGCAAAATTGCAAGAACAAGGGCCTAGCGAGTGCAAAATAGCAAGAGCAAGGGCCTAGCGTGTGCAAAAATTCAAGAACAAGGGCCTAGCGTTCGCGAAATAGCAAGAACAAGGGCCTAGCGTGTGCAAAATAAAACGAACAAGGGTCTAGCATGTGCAAAATTGCAAAGACAAGGGCCTAGCGTGTGCAAAATTGCAAGAACAAGGGCATAGCGTGTGCAAAATAGCAAGAACAAGGGCCTAGCGTGTGCCAAATAAAAAGAACAAGGGCCTAGCATGTGCAAAATAAAAAGAACAAGGGCCTAGCATGTGCAAAATTGCAAGAAGAACGGCCTAGCCTGTGCAAAATTGCAACAACAAGGGCCTAGCGAGTGCAAAATAGCAAGAGCAAGGGCCTAGCGTGTGCAAAAAATCAAGAACAAGGGCCTAGCGTTCGCTAAATAGCAAGAACAAGGGCCTAGCGTGTGCAAAATAAAAAGAACAAGGGTCTAGCATGTGCAAAATTGCAAGAACAAGGGCCTAGCGTGTGCAAAATAACAAGAAGAAACCGTGTGCGAAATTGCAAGAACAAGGGCCTAGCGTGTGCAAAATTGCAAGAACAAGGGCCTAGCGAGTGCAAAATAGCAAGAGCAAGGGCCTAGCGTGTGCAAAAAATCAAGAACAAGGGCCTAGCGTTCGCTAAATAGCAAGAACAAGGGCCTAGCGTGTGCAAAATAAAAAGAACAAGGGTCTAGCATGTGCAAAATTGCAAGAACAAGGGCCTAGCGTGTGCAAAATAAAAAGAACAAACCGTGTGCGAAATTGCAAGAACAAGGGCCTAGCGTGTGCAAAATTGCAAGAACAAGGGCCTAGCGAGTGCAAAATAGCAAGAGCAAGGGCCTAGCGTGTGCAAACAATCAAGAACAAGGGCCTAGCGTTCGCGAAATAGCAAGAACAAGGGCCTAGCGTGTGCAAAGTAAAAAGAACAAGGCCATAGCATGTGCAAAATAGGAAGAACAAGGGCCTAGCGTGTGCAAAAAAAAAAGAACAAGGGCATAGCGTGTGCAAAATAGCAAGAACAAGGGCATAGCGTGTGCAAAATAGCAAGAACAAGGGCCTAGTGTGTGCAAAATAAAAGGAACAAGGGCCTAGCGTGTGCAAAATAAAAAGAACAAGGGCCTAGCGTGTGCAAAAAAAAAAAAGAACAAGGGCCTAGCGTGTGCAAAATTGCAAGAACAAGGGCCTAGCGTGTGCAAAATTGCAAGAACAAGGGCCTAGCGAGTGCAAAATAGCAAGAGCAAGGGCCTAGCGTGTGCAAAAAATCAAGAACAAGGGCCTAGCGTTCGCTTAATAGCAAGAACAAGGGCCTAGCGTGTGTAAAATAGCAAGAACAAGGGTCTAGCATGTGCAAAATTGCAAGAACAAGGGCCTAGCGTGTGCAAAATAAAAAGAACAAACCGTGTGCGAAATTGCAAGAACAAGGGCCTAACGTGTGCAAAATTGCAAGAACAAGGGCCTAGCGAGTGCAAAATAGCAAGAGCAAGGGCCTAGCGTGTGCAAACAATCAAGAACAAGGGCCTAGCGTTCGCGAAATAGCAAGAACAAGGGCCTAGCGTGTGCAAAGTAAAAAGAACAAGGGCATAGCGTGTGCAAAATAGGAAGAACAAGGGCCTAGCGTGTGCAAAAAAAAAAAGAACAAGGGCATAGCGTGTGCAGAATAGCAAGAACAAGGGCATAGCGTGTGCAAAATAGCAAGAACAAGGGCCTAGTGTGTGCAAAATAAAATGAACAAGGGCCTAGCGTGTGCAAAATAAAAAGAGCAAGGGCCTAGCGTGTGCAAAATTGCAAGAACAAGGGCCTAGCGAGTGCAAAATAGCAAGAGCAAGGGCCTAGCGTGTGCAAAAATTCAAGAACAAGGGCCTAGCGTTCGCGAAATAGCAAGAACAAGGGCCTAGCGTGTGCAAAATAAAACGAACAAGGGTCTAGCATGTGCAAAATTGCAAAGACAAGGGCCTAGCGTGTGCAAAATTGCAAGAACAAGGGCATAGCGTGTGCAAAATAGCAAGAACAAGGGCCTAGCGTGTGCCAAATAAAAAGAACAAGGGCCTAGCATGTGCAAAATAAAAAGAACAAGGGCCTAGCATGTGCAAAATTGCAAGAAGAACGGCCTAGCGTGTGCAAAATTGCAAGAACAAGGGCCTAGCGAGTGCAAAATAGCAAGAGCAAGGGCCTAGCGTGTGCAAAAAATCAAGAACAAGGGCCTAGCGTTCGCTAAATAGCAAGAACAAGGGCCTAGCGTGTGCAAAATAAAAAGAACAGGGGTCTAGCATGTGCAAAATTGCAAGAACAAGGGCCTAGCGTGTGCAAAATAAAAAGAAGAAACCGTGTGCGAAATTGCAAGAACAAGGGCCTAGCGTGTGCAAAATTGCAAGAACAAGGGCCTAGCGAGTGCAAAATAGCAAGAGCAAGGGCCTACCGTGTGCAAACAATCAAGAACAAGGGCCTAGCGTTCGCGAAATAGCAAGAACAAGGGCCTAGCGTGTGCAAAGTAAAAAGAACAAGGGTCTAGCATGTGCAAAATTGCAAGAACAAGGGCCTAGCGAGTGCAGAATAAAAAGAACAATGGCCTGACGTGTGAAAAAAAAAAAAAAGAACAAGGGCATAGCGTGTGCAAAATAGCAAGAACAAGGGCCTAGCGTGTGCAAAAAAAAAAGAACAAGGGCCTAGCGTGTGCAAAATAAAAAGAACAAGGGCCTAGCGTGTGCAAAATTGCAAGAACAAGGGCCTAGCGTGTGCAAAATTGCAAGAACAAGGGCCTAGCGAGTGCAAAATAGCAAGAGCAAGGGCCTAGCGTGTGCAAAAAATCAAGAACAAGGGCCTAGCGTTCGCTAAATAGCAAGAACAAGGGCCTAGCGTGTGCAAAATAAAAAGAACAAACCGTGTGCGAAATTGCAAGAACAAGGGCCTAGCGTGTGCAAAATTGCAAGAACAAGGGCCAAGCGAGTGCAAAATAGCAAGAGCAAGGGCCTAGCGTGTGCAGAGAATCAAGAACAAGGGCCTAGCGTTCGCGAAATAGCAAGAACAAGGGCCTAGCGTGTGCAAAGTAAAAAGAACAAGGGCATAGCGTGTGCAAAATAGGAAGAACAAGGGCCTAGCGTGTGCAAAATAAAAAGAACAAGGGCCTAGCGTGTGCAAAATAAAAAGAACAAGGGCCTAGCGTGTGCAAAATTGCAAGAACAAGGGTCTAGCATGTGCAAAATTGCAAGAACAAGGGCCTAGCGTGTGCAAAATAAAAAGAACGAGGGCATAGCGTGTGCAAAATAGCAAGAACAAGGGCCTAGCGTGTGCAAAATGAAAAGAACAAGGGCCTATCGTGTGCAAAATAAAAAGAACATGGGCCTAGCGCGTGCAAAATTGCAAGAACAAGGGCCTAGCGTGTGCAAAACTGCAAGAACAAGGGCCTAGCGAGTGCAAAATAGCAAGAGCAAGGGCCTAGCGTGTGCAAAAAATCAAGAACAAGGGCCTAGCGTTCGCTAAATAGCAAGAACAAGGGCCTAGCGTGTGCAAAATAAAAAGAACAAGGGTCTAGCATGTGCAAAATTGCAAGAACAAGGGCCTAGCGTGTGCAAAATAAAAAGAACAAACCGTGTGCGAAATTGCAAGAACAAGGGCCTAGCGTGTGCAAAATTGCAAGAACAAGGGCCTAGCGAGTGCAAAATAGCAAGAGCAAGGGCCTAGCGTGTGCAAACGATCAAGAACAAGGGCCTAGCGTTCGCGAAATAGCAAGAACAAGGGCCTAGCGTGTGCAAAGTAAAAAGAACAAGGGCATAGCGTGTGCAAAATAGGAAGAACAAGGGCCTAGCGTGTGCAAAAAAAAAAGAACAAGGGCATAGCGTGTGCAAAATAGCAAGAACAAGGGCATAGCGTGTGCAAAATAGCAAGAACAAGGGCCTAGTGTGTGCAAAATAAAAGGAACAAGGGCCTAGCGTGTGCAAAATAAAAAGAACAAGGGCCTAGTGTGTGCAAAAAAAAAAGAACAAGGGCCTAGCGTGTGCAAAATTGCAAGAACAAGGGCCTAGCGTGTGCAAAATTGCAAGAACAAGGGCCTAGCGTGTGCAAAATAAAAAGAACGAGGGCATAGCGTGTGCAAAATAGCAAGAACAAGGGCCTAGCGTGTGCAAAATAAAAAGAACAAGGGCCTAGCGTGTGCAAAATAAAAAGAACAAGGGCCTAGCGTGTGCAAAATTGCAAGAACAAGGGTCTAGCATGTGCTAAATTGCAAGAACAAGGGCCTAGCGTGTGCAAAATAAAAAGAACGGGGGCATAGCGTGTGCAAAATTGCAAGAACAAGGGCCTAGCGTGTGCAAAATGAAAAGAACAAGGGCCTAGCGTGTGCAAAATAAAAAGAACAAGGGCCTAGCGTGTGCAAAATTGCAAGAACAAGGGCCTAGCGTGTGCAAAACTGCAAGAACAAGGGCCTAGCGAGTGCAAAATAGCAAGAGCAAGGGCCTAGCGTGTGCAAAAAATCAAGAACAAGGGCCTAGCGTTCGCGAAATAGCAAGAACAAGGGCCTAGCGTGTGCAAAATAACAAGAACAAGGGTCTAGCATGTGCAAAATTGCAAGAACAAGGGCCTAGCGTGTGCAAAATAAAAAGAACAAGGGCATAGCGTGTGCGAACTAGCAAAAACAGGGGCCTAGCGTGTGCAAGATAAAAAAAACAAGGGCCTAGCGTGTGCAAAATTAAAAGAACAAGGGCCTAGCGTGTGCAAAATTGCAGGAACAAGGGCCTAGCGAGTGCAAAATAGCAAGAGCAAGGGCCTAGCCTGTGCAAAAAATCAAGAACAAAAGCCTAGCTATCGCGAAATAGCAAGAACAAGGGCCTAGCGTTTGCAAAATAGCAAGAACAAGGTCCTAGTGTGTGCAAAATAAAAAGAACAAGGGCCTAGTGTGTGCAAAATAAAAAGAACAAGGGCCTAGCGTGTGCAAAATTGCAAGAACAAGGTCCTAGCGTGTGCAAAATTGCAAGAACAAGGGCCTAGCGAGTGCAAAATAGCAAGAGCAAGGGCCTAGCGTATGCAAAAAATCAAGAACAAGGGCCTAGCGTTCGCGAAATAGCAAGAACAATGGCCTAGCGTGTGCAAAATAAAAAGAACAAAGGTCTAGCATGTGCAAAATTGCAAGAACAAGGGCCTAGCGTGTGCAAAATAAAAGGAACAATGGCCTGACGTGTGAAAAAATAAAAAGAACAAGGGCATAGCGTGTGCAAAATAGCAAGAACAAGGGCCTAGCGTGTGCAAAATAAAAAGAACAAGGGCCTAGCGTGTGCAAAATAAAAAGAACAAGGGCCTAGCGTGTGCAAAATTGCAAGAACAACGGCCTAGCGAGTGCAAAATAGCAAGAGCAAGGGCCTAGCGTGTGCTAAAAAATAAGAACAAGGGCCTAGCGTGTGCAAAAAATCAAGATTAAGGGCCTAGCGTTCGCGAAATAGCAAGAGCAAGGGCCTAGCGTGTGCAAAATAAAAAGAACAAGGGCATAGCGTGTGCAAAATAGCAAGAACAAGGGCCTAGCGTGTGCAAAATGAAAAGAACAAGGGCCTAGCGTGCGCAAAATTGCAAAACCAAGGGCCTAGCGTGTGCAAAATTGCAAGAACAAGGGCCTAGCGAGTGCAAAATAGAAAGAGCAAGGGCCTAGCGTGTGCAAATAAACAAGAACAAGGGCCTAGCGTGTGCAAAATAGCAAGAACAAGGGCCTAGCGTGTGCAAAATAAAAAGAACAAGGGCATAGCGTGTGCAAAATAAAAAGATCAAGGGCCTAGCGTTCGCGAAATAGCAAGAACAAGGGCCTAGCGTGTGCAAAATAAAAAGAACAAGGGTCTAGCATGTGCAAAATTGCAAGAACAAGGGCCTAGCGTGTGCAAAATAAAAAGAACAAGGACATAGCGTGTGCAAAATAAAAAGAACAAGGGCATAGCGTGTGCAAAATAGCAAGAACAGGGGCCTAGCGTGTGCAAAATAAAAAGAACAAGGGCCTAGCGTGTGCAAAATAAAAAGAACAAGGGCCTAGCATGTGCAAAATTGCAAGAATAAGGGCCTAGCGTGTGCAAAATTGCAAAAACAAGGGCCTAGCGAGTGCAAAATAGCAAGAGCAAGGGCCTAGCGTGTGCAAAAAATCAAGAACAAGGGCCTAGCGCTCGCTAAATAGCAAGAACAAGGGCCTAGCGTGTGCAAAATAAAAAGAACAAGGGTCTAGCATGTGCAAAATTGCAAGAACAAGGGCCTAGCGTGTTCAAAATAAAAAGAACAAACCGTGTGCGAAATTGCAAGAACAAGGGCCTAGCGTGTGCAAAATTGCAAGAACAAGGGCCTAGCGAGTGCAAAATAGCAAGAGCAAGGGCCTAGCGTGTGCAAACAATCAAGAACAAGGGCCTAGCGTTCGCGAAATAGCAAGAACAAGGGCCTAGCGTGTGCAAAGTAAAAAGAACAAGGGCATAGCGTGTGCAAAATAGGAAGAACAAGGGCCTAGCGTGTGCAAAAAAAAAAGAACAAGGGCATAGCGTGTGCAATATAGCAAGAACAAGGGCATAGCGTGTGCAAAATAGCAAGAACAAGGGCCTAGTGTGTGCAAAATAAAAGGAACAAGGGCCTAGCGTGTGCAAAATAAAAAGAACAAGGGCCTAGCGTGTGCAAAAAAAAAAGAACAAGGGCCTAGCGTGTGCAAAATTGCAAGAACAAGGGCCTAGCGTGTGCAAAATTGCAAGAACAAGGGCCTAGCGAGTGCAAAATAGCAAGAGCAAGGGCCTAGCGTGTGCAAAAATTCAAGAACAAGGGCCTAGCGTTCGCGAAATAGCAAGAACAAGGGCCTAGCGTGTGCAAAATAAAACGAACAAGGGTCTTGCATGTGCAAAATTGCAAGAACAAGGGCCTAGCGTGTGCAAAATAAAAAGAACAAGGGCATAGCGTGTGCAAAATAGCAAGAACAAGGGCCTAGCGTGTGCAAAAAAAAAAGAACAAGGGCCTAGCATGTGCAAAATAAAAAGAACAAGGGCCTAGCATGTGCAAAATTGCAAGAAGAAGGGCCTAGCGTGTGCAAAATTGCAAGAACAAGGGCCTAGCGAGTGCAAAATAGCAAGCGCAAGGGCCTAGCTTGTGCAAAAAATCAAGAACAAGGGCCTAGCGTTCGCCAAATAGCAAGAACAAGGGCCTAGCGTGTGCAAAATAAAAGGAACAAGGGTCTAGCATGTGCAAAATTGCAAGAACAAGGGCCTAGCGTGTGCAAAATAAAAAGAACAAGGGCATAGCGTGTGCAAAATAGCAAGAACAGGGGCCTAGCGTGTGCAAAATCAAAAGAACAAGGGCCTAGTGTGTGCAAAATTGCAAGAACAAGGGCCTAGCGTGTGCAAAATTGCAAGAACAAGGGCCTAGCGAGTGCAAAATAGCAAGAGCAAGGGCCTAGCGTGTGCAAAAAATCAAGAACAAGGGCCTAGCGTTCGCCAAATAGCAAGAACAAGGGCCTAGCGTGTGCAAAATAAAAAGAACAAGGGTCTAGCATGTGCAAAATTGCAAGAACAAGGGCCTAGCGTGTGCAAAATAAAAAGAACAAGGGCATAGCGTGTGCAAAATAGCAAGAACAGGGGCCTAGCGTGTGCAAAATTTAAAGAACAAGGGCCTAGTGTGTGCAAAATAAAAAGAACAAGGGCCTAGCATGTGCAAAATTGCAAGAAGAAGGGCCTAGCGTGTGCAAAATTGCAAGAACAAGGGCCTAGCGAGTGCAAAATAGCAAGAACAAGGGCCTAGCGTGTGCAAAAAATCAAGAACAAGGGCCTAGCGTGTGCAAAATAAAAAGAACAAGGCCATAGCATGTGCAAAATAGGAAGAACAAGGGCCTAGCGTGTGCAAAAAAAAAAGAACAAGGGCATAGCGTGTGCAAAATAGCAAGAACAAGGGCATAGCGTGTGCAAAATACCAAGAACAAGGGCCTAGTGTGTGCAAACAATCAAGAACAAGGGCCTAGCGTGTGCAAAAAATCAAGAACAAGGGCCTAGCGTGTGCAAAAAATCAAGAACAAGGGCCTAGCGTGTGCAAAATAAAAAGAACAAACCGTGTGCGAAATTGCAAGAACAAGGGCCTAGCGTGTGCAAAATTGCAAGAACAAGGGCCTAGCGAGTGCAAAATAGCAAGAGCAAGGGCCTAGCGTGTGCAAACAATCAAGAACAAGGGCCTAGCGTTCGCGAAATAGCAAGAACAAGGGCCTAGCGTGTGCAAAGTAAAAAGAACAAGGCCATAGCATGTGCAAAATAGGAAGAACAAGGGCCTAGCGTGTGCAAAAAAAAAAAAACAAAGGCATAGCGTGTGCAAAATAGCAAGAACAAGGGCATAGCGTGTGCAAAATACCAAGAACAAGGGCCTAGTGTGTGCAAAATAAAAGGAACAAGGGCCTAGCGTGTGCAAAAAAAAAAGAACAAGGGCCTAGCGTGTGCAAAAAAAAAAAAGAACAAGGGCCTAGCGTGTGCAAAATTGCAAGAACAAGGGCCTAGCGTGTGCAAAATTGCAAGAACAAGGGCCTAGCGAGTGCAAAATAGCAAGAGCAAGGGCCTAGCGTGTGCAAAAAATCAAGAACAAGGGCCTAGCGTTCGCTAAATAGCAAGAACAAGGGCCTAGCGTGTGCAAAATAAAAAGAACAAGGGTCTAGCATGTGCAAAATTGCAAGAACAAGGGCCTAGCGTGTGCAAAATAAAAAGAACAAACCGTGTGCGAAATTGCAAGAACAAGGGCCTAGCATGTGCAAAATTGCAAGAACAAGGGCCTAGCGAGTGCAAAATAGCAAGAGCAAGGGCCTAGCATGTGCAAACAATCAAGAACAAGGGCCTAGCGTTCGCGAAATAGCAAGAACAAGGGCCTAGCGTGTGCAAAGTAAAAAGAACAAGGGCATAGCGTGTGCAAAATAGGAAGAACAAGGGCCTAGCGTGTGCAAAAAAAAAAAAGAACAAGGGCATAGCGTGTGCAGAATAGCAAGAACAAGGGCATAGCGTGTGCAAAATAGCAAGAACAAGGGCCTAGTGTGTGCAAAATAAAAGGAACAAGGGCCTAGCGTGTGCAAAATAAAAAGAGCAAGGGCCTAGCGTGTGCAAAATTGCAAGAACAAGGGCCTAGCGAGTGCAAAATAGCAAGAGCAAGGGCCTAGCGTGTGCAAAAATTCAAGAACAAGGGCCTAGCGTTCGCGAAATAGCAAGAACAAGGGCCTAGCGTGTGCAAAATAAAACGAACAAGGGTCTAGCATGTGCAAAATTGCAAAGACAAGGGCCTAGCGTGTGCAAAATTGCAAGAACAAGGGCATAGCGTGTGCAAAATAGCAAGAACAAGGGCCTAGCGTGTGCCAAATAAAAAGAACAAGGGCCTAGCATGTGCAAAATAAAAAGAACAAGGGCCTAGCATGTGCAAAATTGCAAGAAGAAGGGCCTAGCGTGTGCAAAATTGCAAGAACAAGGGCCTAGCGAGTGCAAAATAGCAAGCGCAAAGGCCTAGCTTGTGCAAAAAATCAAGAACAAGGGCCTAGCGTTCGCTAAATAGCAAGAACAAGGGCCTAGCGTGTGCAAAATAAAAAGAACAGGGGTCTACCATGTGCAAAATTGCAAGAACAAGGGCCTAGCGTGTGCAAAATAAAAAGAACAAGGGCATGGCGTGTGCAAAATAGCAAGAACAGGGGCCTAGCGTCTGCAAAATAAAAAGAACAAGGGCCTAGCGTTTGCAAAATTGCAAGAACAAGGGCCTACCGTGTGCAAAATTGCAAGAACAAGGGCCTAGCGAGTGCAAAATAGCAAGAGCAAGGGCCTAGCGTGTGCAAAAAATTAAGAACAGGGGCCTAGTGTTCGCGAAATAGCAAGAACAAGGGCCTAGCGTGTGCAAAATAAAAAGAACAAGGGTCTAGCATGTGCAAAATTGCAAGAACAAGGGCCAAGCGTGTGCAAAATAAAAAGAACGAGGGCATAGCGTGTGCAAAATAGCAAGAACAAGGGCCTAGCTTGTGCAAAATAAAAAGAACAAGGGCCTAGCGTGTGCAAAATAAAAAGAACAAGGGCCTAGCGTGTGCAAAATTGCAAGAACAAGGGCCTAGCGTGTGCAAAACTGCAAGAACAAGGGCCTAGCGAGTGCAAAATAGCAAGAGCAAGGGCCTAGCGTGTGCAAAAAATCAAGAACAAGGGCCTAGCGTTCGCGAAATAGCAAGAACAAGGGCCTAGCGTGTGTAAAATAACAAGAACAAGGGTCTAGCATGTGCAAAATTGCAAGAACAAGGGCCTAGCGTGTGCAAAATAAAAAGAACAAGGGCATAGCGTGTGCAAAATAGCAAGAACAAGGGCCTAGCGTGTGCAAAATAAAAAGAACAAGGGCCTAGCGTGTGCAAAATAAAAAGAACAAGGGCCTAGCGTGTGCAAAATTGCAAGAACAAGGGCCTAGCGTGTGCAAAATTGCAGGAACAAGGGCCTAGCGTGTGCAAAATAGCAAGAGCAAGGGCCTAGCGTGTGCAAAAAATCACGAACAAAATCCTAGCTTTCGCGAAATAGCAAGAACAAGGGCCTAGCGTTTGCAAAATAGCAAGAACAAGGGCCTAGTGTGTGCAAAATAAAAAGAACAAGGGCCTAGCGTGTGCAAAATTGCAAGAACAAGGGCCTAGCGTGTGCAAAATTGCAAGAACAAGGGCCTAGCGAGTGCAAAATAGCAAGAGCAAGGGCCTAGCGTATGCAAAAAATCAAGAACAAGGGCCTAGCGTTCGCGAAGTAGCAAGAACAATGGCCTAGCGTGTGCAAAATAAAAAGAACAAGGGTCTAGCATGTGCAAAATTGCAAGAACAAGGGCCTAGCGTGTGCAAAATAAAAAGAACAATGGCCTGACATGTGAAAAAATAAAAAGAACAAGGGCATAGCGTGTGCAAAATAGCAAGAACAAGGGCCTAGCGTGTGCAAAATAAAAAGAACAAGGGCCTAGCGTGTGCAAAATAAAAAGGACAAGGGCCTAGCGTGTGCAAAATTGCAAGAACAAGGGCCTAGCGAGTGCAAAATAGCAAGAACAAGGGCCTAGCGTGTGCTAAAAATTAAGAACAAGGGCCTAGCGTGTGCAAAAAATCAAGATTAAGGGCCTAGCGTTCGCGAAATAGCAAGAGCAAGGGCCTAGCGTGTGCAAAATAAAAAGAACAAGGGCATAGCGTGTGCAAAATAGCAAGAACAAGGGCCTAGCGTGTGCAAAATAAAAAGAACAAGGGCCTAGCGTGCGCAAAATTGCAAAACCAAGGGCCTAGCGTGTGCAAAATTGCAAGAACAAGGGCCTAGCGAGTGCAAAATAGCAAGAGCAAGGGCCTAGCGTGTGCAAAAAAACAAGAACAAGGGCCTAGCGTGTGCAAAATAGCAAGAACAAGGGCCTAGCGTGTGCAAAATAAAAAGAACAAGGGCATAGCGTGTGCAAAATAAAAAGAACAAGGGCCTAGCGTGTGCAAAATAGCAAGAACAAAGGCCTAGCGTGTGCAAAATAAAAAGAACAAGGGCATAACGTGTGCAAAATAAAAAGAACAAGGGCCTAGCGTTCGCAGAATAGCAAGAACAAGGGCCTAGCGTGTGCAAAATAAAAAGAACAAGGGTCTAGCATGTGCAAAATTGCAAGAAAAAGGGCCTAGCGTGTGCAAAATAAAAAGATCAAGGGCATAGCGTGTGCAAAATAAAAAGAAGAAGGGCCTAGCGTGTGCAAAATTGCAAGAACAAGGGCCTAGCGTGTGCAAAATTGCAAAAACAAGGGCCTAGCGAGTGAAAAATAGCAAGAGCAAGGGCCTAGCGTGTGCAAAAAATCAAGAACAAGGGCCTAGCGTTCGCGAAATAGCAAGAAAAAGGGCCTAGCGTGTGCAAAAAAAAACGAACAAGGGTCTTGCATGTGCAAAATTGCAAGAACAAGGGCCTAGCGTGTGCAAAAAAACAAGAACAAGGGCATAGCGTTTGCAAAATAGCAAGAACAAGGGCCTAGCGTGTGCAAAATAAAAAGAACAAGGGCCTAGCGTGTGCAAAATTGCAAGAACAAGGGCCTAGCGTGTGCAAAATTGCAAGAACAAGGGCCTAGCGAGTGCAAAAAAGAAAGAGCAAGGGCCTAGCGTGTGCAAAAAATCAAGAACAAGGGCCTAGCGTTCGCGAAATAGCAAGAACAAGGGCCCAGCGTGTGCAAAATAAAAAGAACAAGGGCCTAGTGTGTGCAAAATAAAAAGAACAAGGGCCTAGCATGTGCAAAATTGCAAGAAGAAGGGCCTAGCGTGTGCAAAATTGCAAGAACAAGGGCCTAGCGAGTGCAAAATAGCAAGAACAAGGGCCTAGCGTGTGCAAAAAATCAAGAACAAGGGCCTAGCGTTCGCTAAATAGCAAGAACAAGGGCCTAGCGTGTGCAAAATAAAAAGAACAAGGGTCTAGCATGTGCAAAATTGCAAGAACAAGGGCCTAGCGTGTGCAAAATAAAAAGAACAAACCGTGTGCGAAATTGCAAGAACAAGGGCCTAGCGTGTGCAAAATTGCAAGAACAAGGGCCTAGCGAGTGCAAAATAGCAAGAGCAAGGGCCTAGCGTGTGCAAACAATCAAGAACAAGGGCCTAGCGTTCGCGAAATAGCAAGAACAAGGGCCTAGCGTGTGCAAAGTAAAAAGAACAAGGCCATAGCATGTGCAAAATAGGAAGAACAAGGGCCTAGCGTGTGCAAAAAAAAAAGAACAAGGGCATAGCGTGTGCAAAATAGCAAGAACAAGGGCATAGCGTGTGCAAAATACCAAGAACAAGGGCCTAGTGTGTGCAAAATAAAAGGAACAAGGGCCTAGCGTGTGCAAAATAAAAATAACAAGGGCCTAGCGTGTGCAAAAAAAAAAAAGAACAAGGGCCTAGCGTGTGCAAAATAAAAAGAACAAGGGCCTAGTGTGTGCAAAATAAAAAGAACAAGGGTCTAGCATGTGCAAAATTGCAAGAACAAGGGCCTAGCGTGTGCAAAATAAAAAGAACAAACCGTGTGCGAAATTGCAAGAACAAGGGCCTAGCGTGTGCAAAATTGCAAGAACAAGGGCCTAGCGAGTGCAAAATAGCAAGAGCAAGGGCCTAGCGTGTGCAAACAATCAAGAACAAGGGCCTAGCGTTCGCGAAATAGCAAGAACAAGGGCCTAGCGTGTGCAAAGTAAAAAGAACAAGGCCATAGCATGTGCAAAATAGGAAGAACAAGGGCCTAGCGTGTGCAAAAAAAAAAGAACAAGGGCATAGCGTGTGCAAAATAGCAAGAACAAGGGCATAGCGTGTGCAAAATACCAAGAACAAGGGCCTAGTGTGTGCAAAATAAAAGGAACAAGGGCCTAGCGTGTGCAAAATAAAAAGAACAAGGGCCTAGCGTGTGCAAAAAAAAAAAAGAACAAGGGCCTAGCGTGTGCAAAATTGCAAGAACAAGGGCCTAGCGTGTGCAAAATTGCAAGAACAAGGGCCTAGCGAGTGCAAAATAGCAAGAGCAAGGGCCTAGCGTGTGCAAAAAATCAAGAACAAGGGCCTAGCGTTCGCTAAATAGCAAGAACAAGGGCCTAGCATGTGCAAAATAAAAAGAACAAGGGTCTAGCATGTGCAAAATTGCAAGAACAAGGGCCTAGCGTGTGCAAAATAAAAAGAACAAACCGTGTGCGAAATTGCAAGAACAAGGGCCTAGCGTGTGCAAAATTGCAAGAACAAGGGCCTAGCGAGTGCAAAATAGCAAGAACAAGGGCCTAGCGTGTGCAAAATTGCAAGAACAAGGGCCTAGCGTGTGCAAACAATCAAGAACAAGGGCCTAGCGTTCGCGAAATAGCAAGAACAAGGGCCTAGCGTGTGCAAAATAGGAAGAACAAGAGCCTAGCGTGTGCAAAAAAAAAAAAGAACAAGGGCATAGCGTGTGCAAAATAGCAAGAACAAGAGCATAGCGTGTGCAAAATAGCAAGAACAAGGGCCTAGTGTGTGCAAAATAAAAGGAACAAGGGCCTAGCGTGTGCAAAATAAAAAGAGCAAGGGCCTAGCGTGTGCAAAATTGCAAGAACAAGGGCCTAGCGAGTGCAAAATAGCAAGAGCAAGGGCCTAGCGTGTGCAAAAATTCAAGAACAAGGGCCTAGCGTTCGCGAAATAGCAAGAACAAGGGCCTAGCGTGTGCAAAATAAAACGAACAAGGGTCTAGCATGTGCAAAATTGCAAAGACAAGGGCCTAGCGTGTGCAAAATTGCAAGAACAAGGGCATAGCGTGTGCAAAATAGCAAGAACAAGGGCCTAGCGTGTGCCAAATAAAAAGAACAAGGGCCTAGCATGTTCAAAATAAAAAGAACAAGGGCCTAGCATGTGCAAAATTGCAAGAAGAAGGGCCTAGCGTGTGCAAAATTGCAAGAACAAGGGCCTAGCGAGTGCAAAATAGCAAGCGCAAAGGCCTAGCTTGTGCAAAAAATCAAGAACAAGGGCCTAGCGTTCGCTTAATAGCAAGAACAAGGGCCTAGCGTGTGCAAAATAAAAAGAACAGGGGTCTAGCATGTGCAAAATTGCAAGAACAAGGGCCTAGCGTGTGCAAAATAAAAAGAACAAGGGCATGGCGTGTGCAAAATAGCAAGAACAGGGGCCTAGCGTCTGCAAAATAAAAAGAACAAGGGCCTAGCTTGTGCAAAATAATAAGAACAAGGGCCTAGCGTTTGCAACATTGCAAGAACAAGGGCCTACCGTGTGCAAAACTGCAAGAACAAAGGCCTAGCGAGTGCAAAATAGCAAGAGCAAGGGCCTAGCGTGTGCAAAAAATTAAGAACAAGGGCCTAGTGTTCGCGAAATAGCAAGAACAAGGGCCTAGCGTGTGCAAAATAAAAAGAACAAGGGTCTAGCATGTGCAAAATTGCAAGAACAAGGGCCAAGCGTGTGCAAAATAAAAAGAACGAGGGCATAGCGTGTGCAAAATAGCAAGAACAAGGGCCTAGCTTGTGCAAAATAAAAAGAACAAGGGCCTAGCGTGTGCAAAATAAAAAGAACAAGGGCCTAGCGTGTGCAAAATTGCAAGAACAAGGGCCTAGCGTGTGCAAAACTGCAAGAACAAGGGCCTAGCGAGTGCAAAATAGCAAGAGCAAGGGCCTAGCGTGTGCAAAAAATCAAGAACAAGGGCCTAGCGTTCGCGAAATAGCAAGAACAAGGGCCTAGCGTGTGCAAAATAACAAGAACAAGGGTCTAGCATGTGCAAAATTGCAAGAACAAGGGCCTAGCGTGTGCAAAATAAAAAGAACAAGGGCATAGCGTGTGCAAAATAGCAAGAACAAGGGCCTAGCGTGTGCAAAATAAAAAGAACAAAGGCCTAGCGTGTGCAAAATAAAAAGAACAAGGGCCTAGCGTGTGCAAAATTGCAAGAACAAGGGCCTAGCGTGTGCAAAATTGCAGGAACAAGGGCCTAGCGAGTGCAAAATAGCAAGAGCAAGGGCCTAGCGTGTGCAAAAAATCACGAACAAAATCCTAGCTTTCGCGAAATAGCAAGAACAAGGGCCTAGCGTTTGCAAAATAGCAAGAACAAGGGCCTAGTGTGTGCAAAATAAAAAGAACAAGGGCCTAGCGTGTGCAAAATTGCAAGAACAAGGGCCTAGCGTGTGCAAAATTGCAAGAACAAGGGCCTAGCGAGTGAAAAATAGCAAGAGCAAGGGCCTAGCGTATGCAAAAAATCAAGAACAAGGGCCTAGCGTTCGTGAAGTAGCAAGAACAATGGCCTAGCGTGTGCAAAATAAAAAGAACAAGGGTCTAGCATGTGCAAAATTGCAAGAACAAGGGCCTAGCGTGTGCAAAATAAAAAGAACAATGGCCTGACGTGTGAAAAAATAAAAAGAACAAGGGCATAGCGTGTGCAAAATAGCAAGAACAAGGGCCTAGCGTGTGCAAAATAAAAAGAACAAGGGCCTAGCGTGTGCAAAATAAAAAGAACAAGGGCCTAGCGTGTGCAAAATTGCAAGAACAAGGGCCTAGCGAGTGCAAAATAGCAAGAACAAGGGCCTAGCGTGTGCTAAAAGTTAAGAACAAGGGCCTAGCGTGTGCAAAAAATCAAGATTAAGGGCCTAGCGTTCGCGAAATAGCAAGAGCAAGGGCCTAGCGTGTGCAAAATAAAAAGAACAAGGGCATAGCGTGTGCAAAATAGCAAGAACAAGGGCCTAGCGTGTGCAAAATAAAAAGAACAAGGGCCTAGCGTGCGCAAAATTGCAAAACCAAGGGCCTAGCGTGTGCAAAATTGCAAGAACAAGGGCCTAGCGAGTGCAAAATAGCAAGAGCAAGGGCCTAGCGTGTGCAAAAAAAACAAGAACAAGGGTCTAGCGTGTGCAAAATAGCAAGAACAAGGGCCTAGCGTGTGCAAAATAAAAAGAACAAGGGCATAGCGTGTGCAAAATAAAAAGAACAAGGGCCTAGCGTGTGCAAAATAGCAAGAACAAAGGCCTAGCGTGTGCAAAATAAAAAGAACAAGGGCATAGCGTGTGCAAAATAAAAAGAACAAGGGCCTAGCGTTCGCAAAATAGCACGAACAAGGGCCTAGCGTGTGCAAAATAAAAAGAACAAGGGTCTAGCATGTGCAAAATTGCAAGAAAAAGGGCCTAGCGTGTGCAAAATAAAAAGAACAAGGGCATAGCGTGTGCAAAATAAAAAGAAGAAGGGCCTAGCGTGTGCAAAATTGCAAGAACAAGGGCCTGGCGTGTGCAAAATTGCAAAAACAAGGGCCTAGCGAGTGAAAAATAGCAAGAGCAAGGGCCTAGCGTGTGCAAAAAATCAAGAACAAGGGCCTAGCGTTCGCGAAATAGCAAGAATAAGGGCCTAGCATGTGCAAAATAAAACGAACAAGGGTCTTGCATGTGCAAAATTGCAAGAACAAGGGCCTAGCGTGTGCAAAAAAAACAAGAACAAGGGCATAGCGTTTGCAAAATAGCAAGAACAAGGGCCTAGCGTGTGCAAAATAAAAAGAACAAGGGCCTAGCGTGTGCAAAATTGCAAGAACAAGGGCCTAGCGTGTGCGAAATTGCAAGAACTAGGGCCTAGCGAGTGCAAAATAGCAAGAGCAAGGGCCTAGCGTGTGCAAAAAATCAAGACCAAGGGCCTAGCGTTCGCGAAATAGCAAGAACAAGGGCCCAGCGTGTGCAAAATAAAAAGAACAAGGGTCTAGCATGTGCAGGGTTTGAAAGTAGGAAATATATTCATCTAGTGAACGTAAGGGTTTGAAAGGTAACTAACGCACATGTGTAGAGAAAATTTTGCATCGGCCAGTCTGGCCGGCATTTCGCACTTATAGTGCAACTAGGGCCAAGGAGAACGGAAACGCTCATTTCTCAAAAAGTAGAGGGAATCTAGCAGTTTCACTCGATCAGAAGGTGGGAAATATATAAATCTAGTGAGCTAATAAGGTTTAAAAGGAATCTAATGCATATGTATATGGAAAATGGTGCATTGGCCAGGTCGGTCAGTATGGGAACTTAGAGTGCAAATGCCAGGAAGAATGGAAGCGCTCAGATCTCGCATAGTACACGGAATCTAGTGGTCTCACTCAAATAGAAGGTAGGAAATAAATTCATCTAGTGAACGTAAAGTTTGAAAGGTAACTAACGCACATGTGTAGAGAAAATGGTGCATCGGCCAGTCTGGCCGGCATTTCGCACTTATAGTGCAAGTAGGGCCAATGAGAACGGGAAGGCTCATTTCTCAAAAAGTAAAGGGAATCTAGCGGTCTCACTCGATCAGAAGGTGGGAAATATATAAATCTAGTGAGCTAATAAGGTTCGAAAGGAATCTAATGCATATGTATATGGAAAATGGTGCATTGGTCAGGTCGGTCAGTATCGGAACTTAAAATGCAAATGCCAGGGAGAACGGAAGCGCTCAGATCTCGCATAGTACACGGAATCTAGTGGTCTCACTCAAATAGAAGGTAGGAAATAAATTCATCTAGTGAACGTAAGGGTTTGAAAGGTAACTAACGCACATGTGTAGAGAAAGTGGTGCATCGGCCAGTCTGGCCGGCATTTCGCACTCATAGTGCATGTGGGGCCAGGGAGAACGGAAACGCTCGTTTCTCAAAAAGTAGAGGGAATCTAACGGTCTCACTCGATCAGAAGGTGGGAAATATATAAATCTAGTCAGCTAAAAAGGTTTGAAATGTATTCAACGCACATGTATAGAGAAAATGGTGCGTTGGCCAGGTCGGTCAGTATCGGAACTTAAAATGCAAATGCCTGGGAGAACGGAAGCGCTCGGATCTCGCATAGTACACGGAATCTAGTGGTCTCACTCAAATAGAAGGTAGGAAATAAATTCATCTAGTGAACGTAAGGGTTTGAAAGGTAACTAACGCACATGTGTAGAGAAAATGGTGCATCGGCCAGTCTGGCCGGCATTTCGCACTCATAGTGCATGTGGGGCCAGGGAGAACGGAAACGCTCGTTTCTCAAAAAGTAGAGGGAATCTAACGGTCTCACTCGATCAGAAGGTAGAAAATATATAAATCTAGTCAGCTAAAAAGGTTTGAAATGTATTCAACGCACATACATAGAGAAAATGGTGCATTGGCCAGGTCGGTCAGTATCGGAACTTAAAATGCAAATGCCAGGGAGAACGGAAGCGCTCAGATCTCGCATAGTACACGGAATCTAGTGGTCTCACTCAAATAGAAGGTAGGAAATAAATTCATCTAGTGAACGTAAGGGTTTGAAAGGTAACTAACGCACATGTGTAGAGAAAATGGTGCATCGGCCAGTCTGGCCGGCATTTCGCACTTTTAGTGCAAGTAGGGCCAAGGAGAACGGAAACACTCATTTCTAAAAAAGGTAAGGAAATCTAGCGGTCTCACTCGATTAGAAGGTGGGAAATATACAAATCTAGTGAGCTAATAAGGTTCGAAAGGAATCTAATGCATATGTATATGGAAAATGGTGCATTGGCCAGGTCGGTCTGTATGGGAACTTAGAGTGCAAATGCCAGGGAGAATGGAAGCGCTCAGATCTCGCATAGTACACGGAATCTGGTGGTCTCACTCAAATAGAAGGTAGGAAATAAATTCATCTAGTGAACGTAAGGGTTTGAAAGGTAACTAACGCACATGTGTAGAGAAAATGGTGCATCGGCCAGTCTGGCCGGCATTTCGCACTTATAGTGCAAGTAGGGCCAAGGAGAACGGAAACGCTCATTTCTCAAAAAGTAAAGGGAATCTAGCGGTCTCACTCGATCAGAAGGTGGGAAATATATAAATCTAGTGCGCTAATAAGGTTCGAAAGGAATCTTATGCATATGTATATGGAAAATGGTGCATTGGCCAGGCCGGTCAGTATGGGAACTTAGAGTGCAAATGCCAGGGAGAATGGAAGCGCTCAGATCTCGCATAGTACACGGAATCTAGTGGTCTCACTCAAATAGAAGGTAGGAAATAAATTCATCTAGTGAACGTAAGGGTTTGAAAGGTAACTAACGCACATGTGTAGAGAAAATGGTGCATCGGCCAGTCTGGCCGGCATTTCGCACTTATAGTGCAAGTAGGGCCAAGGAGAACGGAAACGCTCACTTCTCAAAAAGCAGAGGGAATCTAACGGTCTCACTCGATCAGAAGGTGGGAAATATATAAATCTAGTCAGCTAAAATGGTTTGAAATGTATTCAACGCACATGTATAGAGAAAATGGTGCATTGGCCAGGTCGGTTAGTATGGGAACTTAGAGTGCAAATGCCTAGGAGAACGGAACATCTCAGATCTCGCATAATACACGGAATCTAGTGGTCTCACTCGAATATAAGGTAGGAAATATATTCATCTAGTGAACGTAAGGGTTTGAAAGGTAACTAACGCACATGTGTAGAGAAAATGGTGCATCGGCCAGTCTGGCCGGCATTTCGCACTCATAGTGCAGGTGGGGCCAGGGAGAACGGAAACGCTCGTTCTCAAAAAGTAGAGGGAATCTAACGGTCTCACTCGATCAGAAGGTGGGAAATAAATAAATCTAGTCAGCTAAAAAGGTTTGAAATGTATTCAACGCACATGTATAAATAAAATGGTGCGTTGGCCAGGTCGGTCAGTATCGGAACTTAAAATGCAAATGCCAGGGAGAACGGAAGCGCTCAGATCTTGCATAGTACACGGAATCTAGTGGTCTCACTCAAATAGAAGGTAGGAAATAAATTCATCTAGTGAACGTAAGGGTTTGAAAGGTAACTAACGCACATGTGTAGAGAAAATGGTGCATCGGCCAGTCTGGCTGGCATTTCGCACTCATAGTGCATGTGGGGCCAGGGAGAACGGAAACGCTCGTTTCTCAAAAAGTAGAGGGAATCTAACGGTCTCACTCAATCAGAAGGTAGGAAATATATAAATCTAGTCAGCTAAAAAGGTTTGAAATGTATTCAACGCACATGTATAGAGAAAATGGTGCATTGGCCAGGTCGGTCAGTATCGGAACTTAAAATGCAAATGCCAGGGAGAACGGAAGCACTCAGATCTCGCATAGTACACGGAATCAAGTGGTCTCACTCAAATAGAAAGTAGGAAATATATTCATCTAGTGAACGTAAGGGTTTGAAAGGTAACTAACGCACATGTGTAGAGAAAATTGTGCATCGGCCAGTCTGGCCGGCATTTCGCACTTATAGTGCAAGTAGGGCCAAGGAGAACGGAAACGCTCATTTCTCAAAAAGTAAAGGGAATCTAGCAGTGTCACTCGATCAGAAGGTGGGAAATATATAAATCTAGTAAGCTAACAAGGTTTGAAAGGAATCTAATGCATATGTATATGGAAAATGGTGCATTGGCCAGGTCGGTCAGTATGGGAACTTAGAGTGCAAATGCCAGGGAGAACGGAAGCGCTCAGATCTCGCATAGTACACGGAATCTAGTGGTCTCACTCAAATAGAAGGTAGAAAAAAAATTCATCTAGTGAACGTAAGGGTTTGAAAGGTAACTAACGCACATGTGTAAAGAAAATGGTGCATCGGCCAGTCTGGCCGGCATTTCGCACTTATAGTGCAAGTAGGGCCAACGAGAACGCAAACGCTCATTTCTCAAAAAGTAAAGGGAATCTAGCGGTCTCACTCAATCAGAAGGTGGGAAATATATAAATCTAGTGAGCTAATAAGGTTCGGAAGGAATCTAATGCATATGTATATGGAAAGTGGTGCATTGGCCAGGTCGGTCAGTATGGGAACTTAGAGTGCAAATGCCTGGGAGAACGGAACCGCTCAGATCTCGCATAATACACGGAATCTAGTGGTCTCACTCAAATATAAGGTAGGAAATATATTAATCTAGTGAACGTAAGGGTTTGAAAGGTAACTAACGCACATGTGTAGAGAAAATGGTGCATCGGCCAGTCTGGCCGGCATTTCGCACTTATAGTGCAAGTAGGGCCAAGGAGAACGGAAACGCTCATTTCTCAAAAAGTAAAGGGAATCTAGCACTCTCACTCGTTCAGAAGGTGGGAAATATATAAATCTAGTGAGCTAATAAGGTTCGGAAGGAATCTAATGCATATGTATATGGAAAATGGTGCATTGGCCAGGTCGGTCAGTATGGGAACTTAGAGTGCAAATGCCTGGGAGAACGGAACCGCTCAGATATCGCATAATACACGGAATCTAGTGGTCTCTCTCAAATAGAAAGTAGGAAATATATTTATCTAATGAACGTAAGGGTTTGAAAGGTAACTAACGCACATGTATAGAGAAAATTGTGCATCGGCCAGTCTGGCCGGCATTTCGCACTTATAGTGCAACTAGGGCCAAGGAGAACAGAAACGCTCATTTCTCAAAAAGTAAAGGGAATCTAGTGGTCTCACTCGATCAGAAGGTGGGAAATATATAAATCTAGTGAGCTAATAAGGTTCGAAAGGAATCTAATGCATATGTACATGGAAAATGGTGCATTGGCCAGGTCGGTCAGTATGGGAACTTAGAGTGCAAATGCCAGGGAGAACGGAAGCGCTCAGATCTCGCATAGTACACGGAATCAAGTGGTCTCACTCAAATAGAAGGTAGGAAATAAATTCATCTAGTGAACGTAAGGGTTTGAAAGGTAACTAACGCACATGTGTAGAGAAAATGGTGCATCGGCCAGTCTGGCCGGCATTTCGCACTTATAGTGCAAGTAGGGCCAAGAAGAACGGAAACGCTCATTTCTCAAAAAGTAAAGGGAATCTAGCGGTCTCACTCGATCAGAAGGTAGGAAATATATAAATCTAGTGAGCTAATAAGGTTTGAAAGGAATCTAATGCATATGTATATGGATAATGGTGTATTGGCCAGGTCGGTCAGTATGGGAACTTAGAGTGCAAATGCCAGGGAGAACGGAAGCGCTCAGATCTCGCATAGTACACGAAATCTAGTGGTCTCACTCAAATAGAAGGTAGAAATAAATTCATCTAGTGAACGTAAGGGTTTGAAAGGTAACTAACGCACATGTGTAGAGAAAATGGTGCATCGGCCAGTCTGGCCGGCATTTCGCACTTATAGTGCAAGTAGGGCCAAGGAGAACGGAAACGCTCATTTCTCAAAAAGTAAAGGGAATCTAGCGGTCTCACTCGATCAGAAGGTGGGAAATATATAAATCTAGTGAGCTAATAAGGTTCGGAAGGAATCTAATGCATATGTATATGGAAAGTGGTGCATTGGCCAGGTCGGTCAGTATGGGAACTTAGAGTGCAAATGCCTGGGAGAACGGAACCGCTCAGATCTCGCATAATACACGGAATCTAGTGGTCTCACTCAAATATAAGGTAGGAAATATATTCATCTAGTGAACGTAAGGGTTTGAAAGGTAACTAACGCACATGTGTAGAGAAAATGGTGCATCGGCCAGTCTGGCCGGCATTTCGCACGCATAGTGCAGGTGGAGCCAGGGAGAACGGAAACGCTCGTGTCTCAAAAAGTAGAGGGAATCTAACGGCCTCACTCAATCAGAAGGTGGGAAATATATAAATCTAGTCAGCTAAAAAGGTTTGAAATGTATTCAACGCACCTGTATAGAGAAAATGGTGCATTGGCCAGGTCGGTCAGTATCGAACTTAAAATGCAAATGCCAGGGAGAACGGAAGCGCTCAGATCTCGCATAGTACACGGAATCAAGTGGTCTCACTCAAATAGAAAGTAGGAAATATATTCATCTAGTGAACGTAAGGGTTTGAAAGGTAACTAACGCACATGTGTAGAGAAAATTGTGCATCGGCCAGTCTGGCCGGCATTTCGCACTTATAGTGCAACTAGGGCCAAGGAGAACGGAAACGCTCATTTCTCAAAAAGTAGAGAGAATCTAGCGGTCTCACTCGATCAGAAGGTGGGAAATATATAAATCTAGAGAGCCAATAAGGTTCGAAAGGAATCTAATGCATATGTATATGGAAAATGGTGCATTGGCCAGGTCGGTCAGTATGGGAACTTAGAGTGCAAATGCCAGGGAGAATGGAAGCGCTCAGATCTCGCATAGTACACATAATCTAGTGGTCTCACTCAAATAGAAGGTAGGAAATAAATTCATCTAGTGAACGTAAGGGTTTGAAAGGTAACTAACGCACATGTGTAGAGAAAATGGTGCATCGGCCAGTCTGGCCGGCATTTTGCACTTATAGTGCAAGTAGGGCCAAGGAGAACGGAAACGCTCATTTCTCAAAAAGTAAAGGGAATCTAGCGGTCTCACTCGATCAGAAGGTGGGAATATATAAATCTAGTGAGCTAATAAGGTTCGAAAGGAATCTAATGCATATGTATATGGAAAATGGTGCATTGGCCAGGTCGGTCAGTATGGGAACTTAGAGTGCAAATGTCAGGGAGAACGGAAGCGCTCAGATCTCGCATAGTACACGGAATCTAGTGGTCTCACTCAAATAGAAGGTAGGAAATAAATTCATCTAGTGAACGTAAGGGTTTGAAAGGTAACTAACGCACATGTGTAGAGAAAATGGTGCATCGGCCAGTCTGGCCGGCATTTCGCACTTATAGTTTAAGTAGGGCCAAGGAGAACGGAAACGCTCATTTCTTAAAAAGTAAAGGGAATCTAGCGGTCTCACTCGATCAGAAGGTGGGAAATATATAAATCTAGTGAGCTAATAAGGTTTGGAAGGAATCTAATGCATATGTATATGGAAAGTGGTGCATTGGCCAGGTCGGTCAGTATGGGAACTTAGAGTGCAAATGCCCGGGAGAACGGAACCACTCAGATCTCGCATAATACACGGAATCTAGTGGTCCCACTCAAATATAAGGTAGGAAATATATTAATCTAGTGAACGTAAGGGTTTGAAAGGTAACTAACGCACATGTGTAGAGAAAATGGTGCATCGGCCAGTCTGGCCGGCATTTCGCACTCATAGTGCAGGTGGGGCCAGGGAGAATGGAAACCCTCGTTTCTCAAAAAGTAGAGGGAATCTAACGGTCTCACTCGATCAGAAGGTGGGAAATATATAAATCTAGTCAGCTAAAAAGGTTTGAAATGTATTCAACGCACATGTATAGAGAAAATGGTGCATTGGCAAGGTCGGTCAGTATTAGAACTTAAAATGCAAATCCCAGGGAGAACGGAAGCGCTCAGATCTCGCATAGTACACGGAATCAAGTGGTCTCACTCAAATAGAAAGTAGGAAATATATTGATCTAGTGAACGTAAGGGTTTGAAAGGTAACTAGCGCACATGTGTAGAGAAAATTGTGCATCGGCCAGTCTGGCCGGCATTTCGCACTTATAGTGCAACTAGGGCCAAGGAGAACGGAAACGCTCATTTCTCAAAAATTAGAGGGAATCTAGCGGTCTCACTCGATCAGAAGGTGGGAAATATATTTATCTTGTGAGCTAATAAGGTTCGAAAGGAATCTAATGCATATGTATATGGAAAATGGTGCATAGGCCAGGTCGGTCAGTATGGGAACTTAGAGTGCAAATGCCTGGGAGAACGGAACCGCTCAGATCTCGCATAATACACGGAATCTAGTGGTCTCACTCAAATATAAGGTAGGAAATATATTCATCTAGTGAACATAAGGGTTTGAAAGGTAACTAACGCACATGTGTAGAGAAAATGATGCATCGGCCAGTCTGGCCGGAATTTCGCACTCATAGTGCAGGTTGGGCCAGGGAGAACGGAAACGCTCGTTTCTCAAAAAGTAGAGGGAATCTAACGGTCTCACTCGATCAGAAGGTGGGAAATATATAAATCTAGTCAGCTAAAAAGGTTTGAAATGTATTCAACGCACATGTATAGAGAAAATGGAACATTGGCAAGGTCGGCCAGTATCGGAACTTAAAATGCAAATGCCAGGGAGAACGGAAGCGCTCAGATCTCGCATAGTACTCGGAATCAAGTGGTCTCACTCAAATAGAAAGTAGGAAATATATTCATCTAGTGAATGTAAGGGTTTGAAAGGTAACTAACGCACATGTGTAGAGAAAATTGTGCATCGGCTAGTCTGGCTGGCATTTCGCACTTATAGTGCAACTAGGGTCAAGGAGAACGGAAACGCTCATTTCTCAAAAAGTAGAGGGAATCTAGCGGTCTCACTCGATCAGAAGGTGGGAAATATATTTATCTAGTGAGCTAATAAGGTTCGAAAGGAATCTAATGCATATGTATATGGAAAATGGTGCATAGGCCAGGTCGGTCAGTATGGGAACTTAGAGTGCAAATGCCTGGGAGAACGGAACCGCTCAGATCTCGCATAATACACGGAATCAAGCGGTCTCACTCAAATATAAGGTATGAAATATATTCATCTAGTGAACGTAAGGGTTTGAAAGGTAACTAACGCACATGTGTAGAGAAAATGGTGCATCGGCCAGTCTGGCCGGAATTTCGCACTCATAGTGCAGGTGGGGCCAGGGAGAACGGAAACGCTCGTTTCTCAAAAAGTAGAGGGAATCTAACGGTCTCACTCAATCAAAAGGTGGGAAATATATACATCTAGTCAGCTAAAAAGGTTTGAAATGTATGCAACGCACATGTATAGAGAAAATGGTGCATTGGCCAGGTCGGTCAGTATCGGAACTTAAAATGCAAATGCCAGAGAGAACGGAAGCACTCAGATCTCGCATAGTACACGGAATCAAGTGGTCTCACCCAAATAGAAAGTAGGAAATATATTCATCTAGTGAATGTAAGGGTTTGAAAGGTAACTAATGCACATGAGTAGAGAAAATTGTGCATCGGCTAGTCTGGCCGGCATTTCGCACTTATAGTGCAACTAGGGCCAAGGAGAACGGAAACGCTCATTTCTCAAAAAGTAGAGAGAATCTAGCGGTCTGACTCGATCAGAAGGTGGGAAATATATAAATCTAGTGAGCTAATAAGGTTCGAAAGGAATCTAATGCATATGTATATGGAAAATGGTGCATTGGCCAGGTCGGTCAGTATCGGAACTTAGAGTGCAAATGCCAGGGAAAATGGAAGCGCTCAGATCTCGCATAGTACACGGAATCTAGTGGTCTCACTCAAATAGAAGGTAGGAAATATATTCATCTAGTGAACGTAAGGGTTTGAAAGGTAACTAACGCACATGTGTAGAGAAAATGGTGCATCGGCCAGTTTGGCCGGCATTTTGCACTTATAGTGCAAGTAGGGCCAAGGAGAACGGAAACGCTCATTTCTCAAAAAGTAAAGGGAATCTAGCGGTCTCACTCGATCAGAAGGTGGGAAATATATAAATCTAGTGAGCTAATAAGGTTTGAAAAGAATCTAATGCATATGTATGTGGAAAATGGTGCATTGGCCAGGTCGGTCAATATGGGAACTTAGAGTGCAAATGTCAGGGAGAACGGAAGCGCTCAGATCTCGCATAGTACACGGAATCTAGTGGTCTCACTAAAATAGAAGGTAGGAAATAAATTCATCTAGTGAACGTAAGGGTTTGAAAGGTAACTAACGCACATGTGTAGAGAAAATGGTGCATCGGCCAGTCTGGCCGGCATTTCGCACTTATAGTGCAAGTAGGGCCAAGGAGAACGGAAACGCTCATTTCTCAAAAAGTAAAGGGAATCTAGCGGTCTCACTCGATCAGAAGGTGGGAAATATATAAATCTAGTGAGCTAATAAGGTTCGGAAGGAATCTAATGCATATGTTTATGGAAAGTGGTGCATTGGCCAGGTCGGTCAGTATGGGAACTTAGAGTGCAAATGCCTGGGAGAACGGAACCGCTCGGATCTCGCATAATACACGGAATCTAGTGGTCTCACTCAAATAGAAGGTAGGAAATATATTCATCTAGTGAACGTAAGGGTTTGAAAGGTAACTAACGCACATGTGTAGAGAAAATGGTGCATCGGCCAGTCTGGCCGGCATTTCGCACTCATAGTGCAGGTGGGGCCAGGAAGAATGGAAACCCTCGTTTCTCAAAAAGTAGAGGGAATCTAACGGTCTCACTCGATCAGAAGGTGGGAAATATATAAATCTAGTCAGCTAAAAAGGTTTGAAATGTATTCAACGCACATGTATAGAGAAAATGGTGCACTGGCCAGGTCGGTCAGTATCGGAACTTAAAATGCAAATGCGAGGGAGAACGGAAGCGCTCAGATCTCGCATAGTACACGGAATCTAGTGGTCTCACTCAAATAGAAGGTAGGAAATAAATTCATCTAGTGAATGTAAGGGTTTGAAAGGTAACTAACGCACATGTGTAGAGAAAATGGTGCATCGGCCAGTCTGGCCGGCATTTCGCACTTACAGTGCAACTAGGGCCAACGAGAACGGAAACGCTCATTTCTCAAAAAGTAGAGAGAATCTAGCGGTCTCACTCGATCAGAAGGTGGGAAATATATAAATCTAGTGAGCTAATCAGGTTGGAAAGGAATCTAATGCATATGTATATGGAAAATGGTGCATTGGCCAGGTCGGTCAGTATGGGAACTTAGAGTGCAAATGCCAGGGAGAATGGAAGCGCTCAGATCTCGCATAGTACACGGAATCTAGTGGTCTCACTCAAATAGAAGGTAGGAAATAAATTCATCTAATGAACGTAATGGTTTGAAAGGTAACTAACGCACATGTGTAGAGAAAATGGTGCATCGGCCAGTCTGGCTGGCATTTTGCACTTATAGTGCAAGTAGGGCCAAGGAGAACGGAAACGCTCATTTCTCAAAAAGTAAAGGGAATCTAGCGGTCTCACTCGATCAGAAGGTGGGAAATATATAAATCTAGTGAGCTAATAAGGTTCGAAAGGAATCTAATGCATATGTATATGGAAAATGGTGCATTGGCCAGGTCGGTCAGTATGGGAACTTAGAGTGCAAATGCCAGGGAGAACGGAAGCGCTCAGATCTCGCATAGTACACGGAATCTAGTGGTCTCACTAAAATAGAAGGTAGAAAATAAAATCATCTAGTGAACGTAAGGGTTTGAAAGGTAACTAACGCACATGTGTAGAGAAAATGGTGCATCGGCCAGTCTAGCCGGCATTTCGCACTTATAGTGCAAGTAGGGCCAAGGAGAATGAAAACGCTCATTTCTCAAAAAGTAAAGGGAATCTAGCGGTCTCACTCGATCAGAAGGTGGGAATATATAAATCTAGTGAGCTAATAAGGTTCGGAAGGAATCTAATGCATATGTTTATGGAAAATGGTGCATTGGCCAGGTCGGTCAGTATGGGAACTTAGAATGCAAATGCCTAAGAGAACGGAACCGCTCAGATCTCGCATAATACACAGAATCTAGTGGTCTCACTCAAATATAAGGTAGGAAATATATTCATCTAGTGAACGTAAGGGTTTGAAAGGTAACTAACGCACATGTGTAGAGAAAATGGTGCATCGGCCAGTCTGGCCGGCATTTCGCACTTATAGTGCAAGTAGGGCCAAGGAGAACGGAAACGCTCATTTCTCAAAAAGTAAAGGGAATCTAGCAGTCTCACTCGATCAGAAGGTGGGAAATATATAAATCTAGTAAGCTAACAAGGTTTGAAAGGAATCTAATGCATATGTATATGGAAAATGGTGCATTGGCCAGGTCGGTCAGTATGGGAACTTAGAGTGCAAATGCCACGGAGAACGGAAGCGCTCAGATCTCGCATAGTACACGGAATCTAGTGGTCTCACTCAAATAGAAGGTAGAAAAAAAATTCATCTAGTGAACGTAAGGGTTTGAAAGGTAACTAACGCACATGTGTAGAGAAAATGGTGCATCGGCCAGTCTGGCCGGCATTTCGCACTTATAGTGCAAGTAGGGCCAACGAGAACGGAAACGCTCATTTCTCAAAAAGTAAAGGGAATCTAGCGGTCTCACTCAATCAGAAGGTGGGAAATATATAAATCTAGTGAGCCAATAAGGTTCGGAAGGAATCTAATGCATATGTATATGGAAAGTGGTGCATTGGCCAGGTCGGTCTGTATGGGAACTTAGAGTGCAAATGCCTGGGAGAACGGAACCGCTCAGATCTCACATAATACACGGAATCTAGTGGTCTCACTCAAATATAGGGTAGGAAATATATTCATCTAGTGAACGTAAAGGTTTGAAAGGTAACTAACGCACATGTGTAGAGAAAATGGTGCATCGGCCAGTCTGGCCGGCATTTCGCACTCATAGTGCAAGTAGGGCCAAGGAGAACGGAAACGCTCATTTCTCAAAAAGTAAAGGGAATCTAGCAGTCTCACTCGTTCAGAAGGTGGGAAGTATATAAATCTAGTGAGCTAATAAGGTTCGGAAGGAATCTAATGCATATGTATATGGAAAATGGTGCATTGGCCAGGTCGGTCAGTATGGGAACTTAGAGTGCAAATTCCTGGGAGAACGGAACCGCTCAGATCTCGCATAATACACGGAATCTAGTGGTCTCACTCAAATAGAAAGTAGGAAATATATTTATCTAGTGAACGTAAGGGTTTGAAAGGTAACTAACGCACATGTATAGAGAAAATTGTGCATCGGCCAGTCTGGCCGGCATTTCGCACTTATAGTGCAACTATGGCCAAGGAGAACAAAAACGCTCATTTCTCAAAAAATAAAGGGAATCTAGTGGTCTCACTCGATCAGAAGGTGGGAAATATATAAATCTAGTGAGCTAATAAGGTTCGAAAGGAATCTAATGCATATGTACATGGAAAATGGTGCATTGGCCAGGTCGGTCAGTATGGGAACTTAGAGTGCAAATGCCAGGGAGAACGGAAGCGCTCAGATCTCGCATAGTACACGGAATCAAGTGGTCTCACTCAAATAGAAGGTAGGAAATAAATTCATCTAGTGAACGTAAGGGTTTGAAAGGTAACTAACGCACATGTGTAGAGAAAATGGTGCATCGGCCAGTCTGGCCGGCATTTCGCACTTATAGTGCAAGTAGGGCCAAGAAGAACGGAAACGCTCATTTCTCAAAAAGTAAAGGGAATCTAGCGGTCTCACTCGATCAGAAGGTAGGAAATATATAAATCTAGTGAGCTAATAAGGTTCGAAAGGAATCTAATGCATATGTATATGGAAAATGGTGTATTGGCCAGGTCGGTCAGTATGGGAACTTAGAGTGCAAATGCCAGGGAGAACGGAAGCGCTCAGATCTCGCATAGTACACGGAATCTAGTGGTCTCACTCAAATAGAAGGTAGGAAATAAATTCATCTAGTGAACGTAACGATTTGAAAGGTAACTAACGCACATGTGTAGAGAAAATGGTGCATCGGCCAGTCTGGCCGGCATTTCGCACTTATAGTGCAAGTAGGGCCAAGGAGAACGGAAACGCTCATTTCTCAAAAAGTAAAGGGAATCTAGCGGTCTCACTCGATCAGAAGGTGGGAAATATATAAATCTAGTGAGCTAATAAGGTTCGGAAGGAATCTAATGCATATGTATATGGAAAGTGGTGCATTGGCCAGGTCGGTCAGTATGGGAACTTAGAGTGCAAATGCCTGGGAGAACGGAACCGCTCAGATCTCGCATAATACACGGAATCTAGTGGTCTCACTCAAATATAAGGTAGGAAATATATTCATCTAGTGAACGTAAGGGTTTGAAAGGTAACTAACGCACATGTGTAGAGAAAATGGTGCATCGGCCAGTCTGGCCGGCATTTCGCACGCATAGTGCAGGTGGAGCCAGGGAGAACGGAAACGCTCGTGTCTCAAAAAGTAGAGGGAATCTAACGGCCTCACTCAATCAGAAGGTGGGAAATATATAAATCTAGTCAGCTAAAAAGGTTTGAAATGTATTCAACGCACCTGTATAGAGAAAATGGTGCATTGGCCAGGTCGGTCAGTATCGGAACTTAAAATGCAAATGCCAGGGAGAACGGAAGCGCTCAGATCTCGCATAGTACACGGAATCAAGTGGTCTCACTCAAATAGAAAGTAGGAAATATATTCATCTAGTGAACGTAAGGGTTTGAAAGGTAACTAACGCACATGTGTAGAGAAAATTGTGCATCGGCCAGTCTGGCCGGCATTTCGCACTTATAGTGCAACTAGGGCCAAGGAGAACGGAAACGCTCATTTCTCAAAAAGTAGAGAGAATCTAGCGGTCTCACTCGATCAGAAGGTGGGAAATATATAAATCTAGTGAGCCAATAAGGTTTGAAAGGAATCTAATGCATATGTATATGGAAAATGGTGCATTGGCCAGGTCCGTCAGTATGGGAACTTAGAGTGCAAAAGCCAGGGAGAATGGAAGCGCTCAGATCTCGCATAGTACACATAATCTAGTGGTCTCACTCAAATAGAAGGTAGGAAATAAATTCATCTAGTGAACGTAAGAGTTTGAAAGGTAACTAACGCACATGTGTAGAGAAAATGGTGCATCGGCCAGTCTGGCCGGCATTTTGCACTTATAGTGCAAGTAGGGCCAAGGAGAACGGAAACGCTCATTTCTCAATAAGTAAAGGGAATCTAGCGGTCTCACTCGATCAGAAGGTGGGAATATATAAATCTAGTGAGCTAATAAGGTTCGAAAGGAATCTAATGCATATGTATATCGAAAATGGTGCATTGGCCAGGTCGGTCAGTATGGGAACTTAGAATGCAAATGTCAGGGAGAACGGAAGCGCTCAGATCTCGCATAGTACACGGAATCTAGTGGTCTCACTCAAATAGAAGGTAGGAAATAAATTCATCTAGTGAACGTAAGGGTTTGAAAGGTAACTAACGCACATGTGTAGAGAAAATGGTGCATCGGCCAGTCTGGCCGGCATTTCGCACTTATAGTGCAAGTAGGGCCAAGGAGAACGGAAACGCTCATTTCTCAAAAAGTAAAGGGAATCTAGCGGTCTCACTCGATCAGAAGGTGGGAAATATATAAATCTAGTGAGCTAATAAGGTTTGGAAGGAATCTAATGCATATGTATATGGAAAGTGGTGCATTGGCCAGGTCGGTCAGTATGGGAACTTAGAGTGCAAATGCCCGGTAGAACGGAACCACTCAGATCTCGCATAATACACGGAATCTAGTGGTCCCACTCAAATATAAGGTAGGAAATATATTAATCTAGTGAACCTAAGGGTTTGAAAGGTAACTAACGCACATGTGTAGAGAAAATGGTGCATCGGCCAGTCTGGCCGGCATTTCGCACTCATAGTGCAGGTGGGGCCAGGGAGAATGGAAACCCTCGTTTCTCAAAAAGTAGAGGGAATCTAACGGTCTCACTCGATCAGAAGGTGGGAAATATATAAATCTAGTCAGCTAAAAAGGTTTGAAATGTATTCAACGCACATGTATAGAGAAAATGGTGCATTGGCAAGGTCGGTCAGTATTAGAACTTAAAATGCAAATGCCAGGGAGAACGGAAGCGCTCAGATCTCGCATAGTACACGGAATCAAGTGGTCTCACTCAAATAGAAGGTAGGAAATATATTGATCTAGTGAACGTAAGGGTTTGAAAGGTAACTAGCGCACATGTGTAGAGAAAATTGTGCATCGGCCAGTCTGGCCGGCATTTCGCACTTATAGTGCAACTAGGGCCAAGGAGAACGGAAACGCTCATTTCTCAAAAAGTAGAGGGAATCTAGCGGTCTCACTCGATCAGAAGGTGGGAAATATATAAATCTAGTGAGCTAATCAGGTTGGAAAGGAATCTAATGCATATGTATATGGAAAATGGTGCATTGGCCAGGTCGGTCAGTATGGGAACTTAGAGTGCAAATGCCAGGGAGAATGGAAGCGCTCAGATCTCGCATAGTAGACGGAATCTAGTGGTCTCACTCAAATAGAAGATAGGAAATAAATTCATCTAATGAACGTAAGGGTTTGAAAGGTAACTAACGCACATGTGTAGAGAAAATGGTGCATCGGCCAGTCTGGCCGGCATTTTGCACTTATAGTGCAAGTAGGGCCAAGGAGAACAGAAACGCTCATTTCTCAAAAAGTAAAGGGAATCTAGCGGTCTCACTCGATCAGAAGGTGGGAAATATATAAATCTAGTGAGCTAATAAGGTTTGAAAGGAATCTAATGCATATGTATATGGAAAATGGTGCATTGGCCAGGTCGGTCAGTATGGGAACTTAGAGTGCAAATGCCAGGGAGAACGGAAGCGCTCAGATCTCGCATAGTACACGGAATCTAGTGGTCTCACTAAAATAGAAGATAGGAAATAAAATCATCTAGTGAACGTAAGGGTTTGAAAGGTAACTAACGCACATGTGTAGAGAAAATGGTGCATCGGCCAGTCTGGCCGGCATTTCGCACTTATAGTGCAAGTAGGGCCAAGGAGAATGAAAACGCTCATTTCTCAAAAAGTAAAGGGAATCTAGCGGTCTCACTCGATCAGAAGGTGGGAAATATATAAATCTAGTGAGCTAATAAGGTTCGAAAGGAACCTAATGCATATGTATATGGAAAATGGTGCATAGGCCAGGTCGGTCAGTATGGGAACTTAGAGTGCAAATGCCTGGGAGAACGGAACCGCTCAGATCTCGCATAATACACGGAATCTAGTGGTCTCACTCAAATATAAGGTAGGAAATATATTCATCTAGTGAACGTAAGGGTTTGAAAGGTAACTAACGCACATGTGTAGAGAAAATGGTGCATCGGCCAGTCTGGCCGGAATTTCGCACTCATAGTGCAGGTTGGGCCAGGGAGAACGGAAACGCTTGTTTCTCAAAAAGTAGAGGGAATCTTACGGTCTCACTCAATCAGAAGGTGGGAAATATATAAATCTAGTCAGCTAAAAAGGTTTGAAATGTATTCAACGCACATGTATATAGAAAATGGTGCATTGGCAAGGTCGGCCAGTATCGGAACTTAAAATGCAAATGCCAGGGAGAACGGAAGCGCTCAGATCTCGCATAGTACACGGAATCAAGTGGTCTCACTCAAATAGAAAGTAGGAAATATATTCATCTAGTGAATGTAAGGGTTTGAAAGGTAACTAACGCACATGTGTAGAGAAAATTGTGCATCGGCTAGTCTGGCCGGCATTTCGCACTTATAGTGCAACTAGGGTCAAGGAGAACGGAAACGCTCATTTCTCAAAAAGTAGAGGGAATCTAGCGGTCTCACTCGATCAGAAGGTGGGAAATATACAAATCTAGTGAGCTAATAAGGTTCGAAAGGAATCTAATGCATATGTATATGGAAAATGGTGCATAGGCCAGGTCGTTCAGTATGGGAACTTAGAGTGCAAATGCCTGGGAGAATGGAACCGCTCAGATCTCGCATAATACACGGAATCAAGCGGTCTCACCCAAATATAAGGTATGAAATATATTCATCTAGTGAACGTAAGGGTTTGAAAGGTAACTAACGCACATGTGTAGAGAAAATGGTGCATCGGCCAGTCTGGCCGGAATTTCGCACTCATAGTGCAGGTGGGGCCAGGGAGAACGGAAACGCTCGTTTCTCAAAAAGTAGAGGGAATCTAACGGTCTCACTCAATCAAAAGGTGGGAAATATATACATCTAGTCAGCTAAAAAGGTTTGAAATGTATTCAACGCACATGTATAGAGAAAATGGTGCATTGGCCAGGTCGGTCAGTATCAGAACTTAAAATGCAAATGCCAGGGAGAACGGAAGCACTCAGATCTCGCATAGTACACGGAATCAAGTGGTCTCACCCAAATAGAAAGTAGGAAATATATTCATCTAGTGAATGTAAGGGTTTGAAAGGTAACTAACGCACATGTGTAGAGAAAATTGTGCATCGGCTAGTCTGGCCGGCATTTCGCACTTATAGTGCAACTAGGGCCAAGGAGAACGGAAACGCTCATTTCTCAAAAAGTAGAGAGAATCTAGCGGTCTGACTCGATCAGAAGGTGGGAAATATATAAATCTAGTGAGCTAATAAGGTTCGAAAGGAATCTAATGCATATGTATATGGAAAATGGTGCATTGGCCAGGTCGGTCAGTATGGGAACTTAGAGTGCAAATGCCAGGGAGAATGGAAGCGCTCAGATCTCGCATAGTACACGGAATCTAGTGGTCTCACTCAAATAGAAGGTAGGAAATATATTCATCTAGTGAACGTAAGGGTTTGAAAGGTAACTAACGCACATGTGTAGAGAAAATGGTGCATCGGCCAGTCTGGCCGGCATTTTGCACTTATAGTGCAAGTAGGGCCAAGGAGAACGGAAACGCTCATTTCTCAAAAAGTAAAGGCAATCTAGCGGTCTCACTCGATCAGAAGGTGGGAAATATATAAATCTAGTGAGCTAATAAGGTTCGAAAGGAATCTAATGCATATGTATGTGGAAAATGGTGCATTGGCCAGGTCGGTCAATATGGGAACTTAGAGTGCAAATGCCAGGGAGAACGGAAGCGCTCAAATCTCGCATAGTACACGGAATCTAGTGGTCTCACTAAAATAGAAGGTAGGAAATAGATTCATCTAGTGAACGTAAGGGTTTGAAAGGTAACTAACGCACATGTGTAGAGAAAATGGTGCATCGGCCAGTCTGGCCGGCATTTCGCACTTATAGTGCAACTAGGGCCAAGGAGAACGGAAACGCTCATTTCTCAAAAAGTAAAGGGAATCTAGCGGTCTCACTCGATCAGAAGGTGGGAAATATATAAATCTAGTGAGCTAATAAGGTTCGGAAGGAATCTAATGCATATGTATATGGAAAGTGGTGCATTGGCCAGGTCGGTCAGTATGGGAACTTAGAGTGCAAATGCCTGGGAGAACAGAACCGCTCGGATCTCGCATAATACACGGAATCTAGTGGTCTCACTCAAATATAAGGTAGGAAATATATTTATCTAGTGAACGTAAGGGTTTGAAAGGTAACTAACGCACATGTGTAGAGAAAATGGTGCATCGGCCAGTCTGGCCGGCATTTCGCACTCATAGTGCAGGTGGGGCCAGGAAGAATGGAAACCCTCGTTTCTCAAAAAGTAGAGGGAATCTAACGGTCTCACTCGATCAGAAGGTGGGAAATATATAAATCTAGTCAGCTAAAAAGGTTTGAAATGTATTCAACGCACATTGTCAGAACTATATAGCTTCTACTATTGTGTAGGCTATAGTGGGGTATCCCATAGGGGGTACAACCCAATTAGGGTTTCCTATTTGTACTCACTTCTTTCATAGTCATTTCATTCTCGTTCTCTCTTTCACACACATGTATAGAGAAAATGGTGCACTGGCCAGGTCGGTCAGTATCGGAACTTAAAATGCAAATGCGAGGGAGAACGGAAGCGCTCAGATCTCGCATAGTACACGGAATCTAGTGGTCTCACTCAAATAGAAGGTAGGAAATAAATTCATCTAGTGAATGTAAGGGTTTGAAAGGTAACTAACGCACATGTGTAGAGAAAATGGTGCATCGGCCAGTCTGGCCGGCATTTCGCACTTACAGTGCAACTAGGGCCAAGGAGAACGGAAACGCTCATTTCTCAAAAAGTAGAGAGAATCTAGCGGTCTCACTCGATCAGAAGGTGGGAAATATATAAATCTAGTGAGCTAATCAGGTTGGAAAGGAATCTAATGCATATGTATATGGAAAATGGTGCATTGGCCAGGTCGGTCAGTATGGGAACTTAGAGTGCAAATGCCAGGGAGAATGGAAGCGCTCAGATCTCGCATAGTACACGGAATCTAGTGGTCTCACTCAAATAGAAGATACGAAATAAATTCATCTAATGAACGTAAGGGTTTGAAAGGTAACTAACGCACATGTGTAGAGAAAATGGTGCATCGGCCAGTCTGGCCGGCATTTTGCACTTATAGTGCAAGTAGGGCCAAGGAGAACAGAAACGCTCATTTCTCAAAAAGTAAAGGGAATCTAGCGGTCTCACTCGATCAGAAGGTGGGAAATATATAAATCTAGTGAGCTAATAAGGTTCGAAAGGAATCTAATGCATATGTATATGGAAAATGGTGCATTGGCCAGGTCGGTCAGTATGGGAACTTAGAGTGCAAATGCCAGGGAGAACGGAAGCGCTCAGATCTCGCATAGTACACGGAATCTAGTGGTCTCACTAAAATAGAAGATAGGAAATAAAATCATCTAGTGAACGTAAGGGTTTGAAAGGTAACTAACGCACATGTGTAGAGAAAATGGTGCATCGGCCAGTCTGGCCGGCATTTCGCACTTATAGTGCAAGTAGGGCCAAGGAGAATGAAAACGCTCATTTCTCAAAAAGTAAAGGGAATCTAGCGGTCTCACTCGATCAGAAGGTGGGAAATATATAAATCTAGTGAGCTTATAAGGTTCGAAAGGAATCTAATGCATATGTATATGGAAATTGGTGCATTGGCCAGGTCGGTCAGTATGGGAACTTAGAGTGCAAATGCCTGGGAGAACGGAACCGCTCAGATCTCGCATAATACACAGAATCTAGTGGTCTCACTCAAATATAAGGTAGGAAATATATTAATCTAGTGAACGTAAGGGTTTGAAAGGTAACTAACGCACATGTGTAGAGAAAATGGTGCATCGGCCAGTCTGGCCGGCATTTCGCACTCATAGTGCAGGTGGGGCCAGGGAGAATGGAAACCCTCGTTTCTCAAAAAGTAGAGGGAATCTAACGGTCTCACTCGATCAGAAGGTGGGAAATATATAAATCTAGTCAGCTAAAAAGGTTTGAAATGTATTCAACGCACATGTATAGAGAAAATGGTGCAGTGGCCAGGTCGGTCAGTATCGGAACTTAAATTGCAAATGCCAAGGAGAACGGAAGCGCTCAGATCTCGCATAGTACACGGAATCAAGTGGTCTCACTCAAATAGAAAGTAGGAAATATATTCTCTAGTGAACGTAAGGGTTTGAAAGGTAACAAACGCACATGTGTAGAGAAAATTGTGCATCGGCCAGTCTGGCCGGCATTTCGCACGTATAGTGCAACTAGGGTCAAGGAGAACTGAAACGCTCATTTCTCAAAAAGTGGAGGGAATCTAGCGGTCTCACTCAATCATAAGGTGGGAAATGTATTTATCTAGTGAGCTAATAAGGTTCGAAAGGAATCTAATGCATATGTATATGGAAAATGGTTCATAGGCCAGGTCGGTCAGTATGGGAACTTAGAGTGCAAATGCCAGAGAGAACGGAAGCGCTCAGATCTCGCATAGTACACGGAATCTAGTGGTCTCACTCAAATAGAAGGTAGGAAATAAATTCATATAGTGAACGTAAGGGTTTGAAAGGTAACTAACGCACATGTGTAGAGAAAATGGTGCATCGGCCAGTCTGGCCGGCATTTCGCACTTATAGTGCAAGTAGGGCCAAGGAGAACGGAAACGCTCATTTCTCAAAAAAGTAAAGGGAATATAGCGGTCTCACTCGATCAGAAGGTGGGAAATATATAAATCTAGTGATCTAATAAGGTTCGAAAGGAATCTAATGCATATGTATATGGAAAATGGTGCATTGGCCAGGTCGGTCAGTATGGGAACTTAGAGTGCAAATGCCAGGGAGAACGGAAGCGCTCAGATCTCGCATAGTACACGGAATCTAGTGGTCTCGCTCAAATAGAAGGTAGGAAATAAATTCGTCTAGTGAACGTAAGGGTTTGAAAGGTAACTAACGCACATGTGTAGAGAAAATGGTGCATCGGCCAGTCTGGCCGGCATTTCGCACTTATAGTGCAAGTAGGGCCAAGGAGAACGGAAACGCTCATTTCTCAAAAAGTAAAGGGAATCTAGCGGTCTCACTCGATGAGAAGGTGGGAAATATATAAATCTAGTGAGCTAATAAGGTTTGGAAGGAATCTAATGCATATGTATATGGAAAGTGGTGCATTGGCCAGGTCGGTCAGTATGGGAACTTAGAGTGCAAATGCCTGGGAGAACGGAACCGCTCAGATCTCGCATAATACACGGAATCTAGTGGTCTCACTCAAATATAAGGTAGGAAATATATTAATCTAGTAAACGTAAGGGTTTGAAAGGTAACTAACGCACATGTGTAGAGAAAATGGTGCATCGGCCAGTCTGGCCGGCATTTCGCACTCATAGTGCAGGTGGGGCCAGGGAGAACGGAAACCCTCGTTTCTCAAAAAGTAGAGGGAATCTAACGGTCTCACTCGATCAGAAGGTGGGAAATATATAAATCTAGTGAGCTAATAAGGTTTGAAATGTATTCAACGCACATGTATAGAGAAAATGGTGCATTGGCCAGGTCGGTCAGTATCGGAACTTAAAATGCAAATGCCAGGGAGAACAGAAGCGCCCAGATCTCGCATAGTACACGGAATCAAGTGGTCTCACTCAAATAGAAAGTAGGAAATATATTCATCTAGTGAACGTAAGGGTTTGAAAGGTAACTAACGCACATGTGTAGAGAAATTTGTGCATCGGCCAGTCTGGCCGGCATTTCGCACTTATAGTGCAACTAGGGCCAATGAGAACGGAAACGCTCATTTCTCAAAAAGTAGAGGGAATCTAGCGGTCTCACTCGATCAGAAGGTGGGAAATATATAAATCTAGTGAGCTAATAAGGTTTGAAAGGAATCTAATGCATATGTATATGGAAAATGGTGCATTGGCCAGGTCGGTCAGTATGGGAACTTAGAGTGCAAATGCCAGGGAGAACGGAAGCGCTCAGATCTCGCATAGTACACGGAATCTAGTGGTCTCACTCAAATAGAAGGTAGGAAATAAATTCATCTAGTGAACGTAAGGGTTTGAAAGGTAACTAACGCACATGTGTAGAGAAAATGGTGCATCGGCCAGTCTGGCCGGCATTTCGCACTTATAGTGCAAGTAGGGCCAAGGAGAACGGAAACGCTCATTTCTCAAAAAGTAAAGGGAATCTAGCAGTCCGACTCGATCAGAAGGTGGGAAATATATAAATCTAGTGAGCTAATAAGGTTCGAAAGGAATCGAATGCATATGTATATGGAAAGTGGTGCATTGGCCAGGTCGGTCAGTATGGGAACTTAAAGTGCAAATGCCTGGGAGAACGGAACCGCTCAGATCTCGCATAATACACGGAATCTAGTGGTCTCACTCAAATATAAGGTAGGAAATATATTCATCTAGTGAACGTAAGGGTTTGAAAGGTAACTAACGCACATGTGTAGAGAAAATGGTGCATCAGCGTGTTTGGCCGGCATTTCGCACTCATAGTGCAGATGGGGCCCGGGAGAACGGAAACGCTCGTTTCTCAAAAAGTAGAGGGAATCCAACGATCTCACTCGATTAGAAGGTGGGAAATATATTAATCTAGTCAGCTAAAATGTTTTGAAATGTATTCAACGCACACGTATAGAGAAAATGGTGCATTGGCCAGGTCGGTCAGTATCGGAACTTAAAATGCAAATGCCAGGGAGAACGGAAGCGCTCAGATCTCGCATAGTAAACGGAATCAAGTGGTCTCACTCAAATAGAAAGTAGGAAATAAATTCATCTAGTGAACGTAAGGGTTTGAAAGGTAACTAACGCACATGTGTAGAGAAAATAGTGCATCGGCCAGTCTGGCCGGCATTTCGCACTTATAGTACAAGTGGGGCCAGGGAGAACGGAAACGCTCGTTTCTCAAAAAGTAAAGGGAATCTAGCGGTCTCACTCGATCAGAAGGTGGGAAATATATAAATCTAGTGAGCTTATAAGGTTCAAGAGGAATCTAATGCATATGTATATGGAAAATGGTGCATTGGCCAGGTCGGTCAGTATGGGAACTTAGAGTGCAAATGCCAAGGAGAACGGAATATCTCAGATCTCGCATAGTACACGGAATCTAGTGGTCTCACTCAAATATAAGGTAGGAAATATATTCATCGAGTGAACGTAAGGGTTTGAAAGGTAACTAACGCACATGTGTAGAGAAAATGGTGCATCGGCCAGTCTGGCTGGCATTTCGCACTTATAGTGCAAGTGGGGCCAGGGAGAACGGAAACGCTCGTTTCTCAAAAAGTAGAGGGAATCTAGCGGTCTCACTCGATCACAAGGTGGGAAATGTATAAATCTAGTCATCTAAAAAGGTTTGAAAGGTATCTAACGCACATGAATAGAGAAAATGGTGCATTGCCCAGGTCGGTCAGTATCGGAACTTAAAATGCAAATGCCAGGGAGAACGGAAGCGCTCAGATCTCGCATAGTACACGGAATCTAGTGGTCTCACTCAAATAGAAAGTAGGAAATATATTAATCGAGTGAACGTAAGGGTTTGAAAGGTAACTAACGCACATGTGTAGAGACAATGGTGCATTGGCCAGTCTTGCTGGCATTTCGCACTTATTGTGTAAGTGGGGCCACGGAGAACGGAAACGCTCGTTTCTCAAAACGTAGAGGGAATCTAGCGGTCTCACTCTATCAGAAGGTGGGAAATGTATAAATCTAGTCAGATAAAAAGGTTTGAAAGGTATCAAATGCACATGTATAGAGAAAATGGTGCATTACCCAAGCCGGTCAGTATCGGAACTTAAAATGCAAATGCCAGGCAGAACGAAAGCGCTCTGATCTCGCATAGTACACGGAATCAAGTGGTCTCACTCAAATAGAAAGAAGGAAATATATTCATCTAGTGAACGTAAGGATTTAAAAGGTAGAGAAAATGGTGCATCGGCCACTCTAGCCGGCATTTCGCACTTATAGTGCAAGTGGGGCCAGGGAGAACGGAAACGCTCGTTTGTCAAAAAGTAGAGGGAATCTAGCGGTCTCACTTGATGGACGTGGACATGGACGTGGACATGGATGTGGATGTGGACATGGACGTGGACGTGGACATGGACGTGGACGTGGACATGGACGTGGACATGGACGTGGACGTGGACATGGACGTGGACGTGGACATGGACGTCGACGTGGACGTGGACATGGACGTTGACGTGGACGTGGACGTGGACGTGGACCTGGACGTGAACGTGGACGTGGACGTGGACGTGGATGTGGACGTGGACGTGGACATGGACGTGGACGTGGACGTGGACGTGGAAGTGGACGTGGACGTGGACCTGGACACTGACGTGGACGTGGACGTGGACGTGGACCTAGACGTGGACATGGACGTGGACGTGGACGTGGACGTGGACATGGACGTGGACGTGGACGTGGACGTGGACATGGACGTGGACATCGACATGGACTTGGACATGGACGTGGACGTGGACATGGACGTGGACGTGGACATGGACGTGGACATGGACTTGGACGTGGACATGGACGTGGACGTGGACATGGACGTGGACGTGGACATGGACGTGGACGTGGACGTGGACGTCGACATGGACGTGGACGTGGACGTGGACGAGGACGTGGACGTGGACATGGACGTGGACGTGGACCTGGACGTGGACACGGACGTGGACGCGGACGTGGACATGGACGCGGACGTGGACGCGGACGTGGACATGGACGTGGACGTGGACGCGGACGTAGACATGGACGTGGACGTGGACGTGGACATGGACGTAGACGTGGTCGTGGACGTGAACGTGGACGTAGACGTGGACGTGGACGTGGACGTGGACGTGGACGAGGACGTGGACGTGGACATGGACGTGGACGTGGACCTGGACGTGGACACGGACGTGGACGCGGACGTGGACATGGACGCGGACGTGGACGCGGACGTGGACATGGACGTGGACGTGGACACGGACGTAGACATGGACGTGGACGTGGACGTGGACATGGACGTAGACATGGTCGTGGACGTGAACGTGGACGTAGACGTGGACGTGGACGTGGACGTGGAGGTGGAGGTGGACGTGGTCGTGGACATGGACGTGGACGTGGACGTGGACGTGGGACGTGGACGTGGACGTGGACGTGGACGTGGACATAGACGTGGACGTGGACGTGGACGAGGACGTGGACGTGGACGTGGACGTGGACGTGGAAGTGGACGTGGACGTGGACGTGGACGTGGAAGTGGACGTGGATGTGGACGTGGACGTGGAAGTGGACGTGGACGTGGACCTGGACATGGACGTGGACGTGGACGTGGACGTGGACGTGGACCTAGACGTGGACATGGACATGGACGTGGACGTGGACGTGGACGTGGACATGGACGTGGACGTGGACGTGGACGTGGACATGGACGTGGACGTGGACATGGACGTGGACATGGACGTGGACGTCGACATGGACGTGGACGTGGACGTGGAGATGGACGTGGACGTGGACGTAGACGTGGACATGGACGTGATCGTGGACGTGGACGTGGACGTGGACGTGATCGTGGACGTAGACGTGGACATGGACGTGGACGTGGACGTGGACTTGGACGTGGACACGTGGACGTGGACACGTTGACGTGGACGTGGACGTGGACGAAGACATTGTGGACGTGGACTTGGACGTGGACGAAGACATGGTAATGGACGTGGACGTGGATGTGGACATGGACGTGGACGTGGACGTGGACGTGGACGTGGACATGGACGTGGACGTGGACGTGGACATGGACGTGGACGTGGACGTGGACGTGGACATGGACGTGGACGTGGACATGGACGTGGACATGGACGTGGACGTCGACATGGACGTGGACGTGGACGTAGACGTGGACGTGGACATGGACGTGGACGTGGACGTGGACATGGACGTGGACGTGGACGTGGACATGGACGTGATCGTGGACGTGGACGTGGACGTGATCGTTGACGTGGACGTGGACATGGACGTGGACGAGGACGTGGACGTGGACGTGGACATGGACGTGGACGTAGACGTGGACGTGGACGTGGACGTGGACGTGGACGTGGACTTGGACTTGGACGTGGACGTGGATACGTTGACGTGGACGTGGACGTGGACGTGGACGAAGACATCGTGGACGTGGACGTGGACGTGGACGTGGACGAAGACATGGTTGTGGACGTGGACGTGGATGTGGACATGGACGTAGACGTGGACGTGGACGTGGACGTGGAAGTGGACATGGACGTGGAAGTGGACGTGGACATGGACGTGGACGTAGACGTGGACGTGGACGTGGACATGGACGTGGACGTAGACGTGGACGTGGACGTGGACGTGGACGTGGACGTAGACATGGACGTGGACCTGGACATGGACATGGACGTCGACGTAGACATGGACGTGGACGTGGACGTGGACATGGACTTGGACATGGACGTGGACGTGGACGTGGACGTGGACGTGGACGTGGACGAAGACATGGACGTGGACGTGGACGTGGACATAGACGTGGACGTGGACGAAGACGTGGACAGGGACGTGGACGTGGACGTGGACGTGGACGTGGACGTGGACGTGGACATGGACGTGGACGTGGACGTCGACATGGACGTGGACGTGGACGTGGACGTGGACATGGACGTGGACGTGGACGTCGACATGGACATGGACGTGGACGTGGACATGGAGGTGGACGTGGACACGGACGTGGACGTGGACGTGGAGGTGGACATGGAAATGGACGTGGACGTGGACGTGGACGTGGACGTGGACATGGACGTGGACGTGGACGTGGACATGGACGTGGACGTGGGCGTGGACGTGGAGGACTTGGACGTGGGCGTGGACGTGGAGGACTTGGACGTGGACGTGGACGTGGACGTGGACGTCGACGTGGACGTGGACATGGACGTGGATGTGGACGTCGACGTGGACGTGGACATGGACGTGGACGTGGACGTGGACGTGGACGTGGACATGGACGTGGACGTGGACGTGGACGTGGACATGGACCCGGACGTGAACGTGGACGTGGACGTGGACCTGGACGTTGACGTGGACGTGGACGTGGACGTGGACGTGGACGTGGACATGGACCCGGACGTGGACGTGGACGTGGACGTGGACCCGGACGTTGACGTGGACGTGGACGTGGACATGGACGTTGACGTGGACATGGACATGGAAATGGACGTGGACGTGGACATGGACGTGGACGTGGACGTGGACGTGGACATGGACGTGGACGTGGACGTGGACATAGACGTGGACGTGGACATGGACGTGGACGTGGACATGGACGTGGACATGGACGTGGACGTGGACGTGGACGTGGACGTGGACGTGGACATGGACGTGGACATGGGCGTGGACGTGGACGTGGACGTGGACGTGGACATGGACGTGGACATGGACGTGGACATGGACATGGACGTGGACATGGACGTGGACGTGGACATGGACGTGGATGTGGACATGGACGTGGACATGGACGTGGACGTGGACATGGACGTGGACGTGGACGTGAACATGGACGTGGACGTGGATGTGGACTTGGACATGGACATGGACGTGGACGTGGACGTGGACGTGGAGGACTTGGACGTGGACATGGACGTGGACGTGGACGTGGACATGGACGTGGACGTGGACGTGGACGTGGACGTGGACGTGGACGTGGACATGGACGTGGACGTGGACGTGGACGTGGACGTGGAGGAACATGGACGTGGACGTGGACGTGGACGTGGACGTGGTCGTGGACGTGGACATGGACGTGGACGTGGACGTGGACATGGACGTGGACGTGGACGTGGACGTGGACATGGACATGGTCGTGGACGTGGACGTGGACGTGGACGTGGACGTGGACCTGGACGTAGACGTGGACGTGGACGTGGACGTGGACGTGGACCTGGACCTGGACGTAGACGTGGACGTGGACGTGGACGTGGACGTGGACGTGGACGTGGACATGGACGTGGACGTGGACGTGGACATGGACGTGGACGTGGACGTGGACATGGACGTGATCGTGGACGTGGACGTGGACGTGATCGTTGACGTGGACGTGGACATGGACGTGGACGAGGACGTGGACGTGGACGTGGACATGGACGTGGACGTAGACGTGGACGTGGACGTGGACGTGGACTTGGACTTGGACGTGGACGTGGATACGTTGACGTGGACGTGGACGTGGACGTGGACGAAGACATCGTGGACGTGGACGTGGACGTGGACGTGGACGAAGACATGGTTGTGGACGTGGACGTGGATGTGGACATGGACGTAGACGTGGACGTGGACGTGGACGTGGAAGTGGACATGGACGTGGAAGTGGACGTGGACATGGACGTGGACGTAGACGTGGACGTGGACGTGGACATGGACGTGGACGTAGACGTGGACGTGGACGTGGACGTGGACGTGGACGTAGACATGGACGTGGACCTGGACATGGACATGGACGTGGACGTAGACATGGACGTGGACGTGGACGTGGACATGGACGTGGACATGGACGTGGACGTGGACGTGGACGTGGACGTGGACGTGGACGAAGACATGGACGTGGACGTGGACGTGGACATAGACGTGGACGTGGACGAAGACGTGGACAGGGACGTGGACGTGGACGTGGACGTGGACGTGGACGTGGACGTGGACATGGACGTGGACGTGGACGTCGACATGGACGTGGACGTGGACGTGGACGTGGACGTGGACATGGACGTGGACGTGGACGTCGACATGGACATGGACGTGGACGTGGACATGGAGGTGGACGTGGACACGGACGTGGACGTAGACGTGGAGGTGGACATGGACATGGACGTGGACGTGGACGTGGACGTGGACGTGGACATGGACGTGGACGTGGACGTGGACGTGGACATGGACGTGGACGTGGGCGTGGACGTGGAGGACTTGGACGTGGGCGTGGACGTGGAGGACTTGGACGTGGACGTGGACGTGGACGTGGACGTCGACGTGGACGTGGACATGGACGTGGATGTGGACGTCGACGTTGACGTGGACATGGACGTGGACGTGGACGTGGACGTGGACGTGGACATGGACGTGGACGTGGACGTGGACGTGGACATGGACCCGGACGTGAACGTGGACGTGGACGTGGACCTGGACGTTGACGTGGACGTGGACGTGGACGTGGACGTGGACATGGACCCGGACGTGGACGTGGACGTGGACGTGGACCCGGACGTTGACGTGGACGTGGACGTGGACATGGACGTTGACGTGGACATGGACATGGACATGGACGTGGACGTGGACATGGACGTGGACGTGGACGTGGACGTGGACATGGACGTGGACGTGGACGTGGACATAGACGTGGACGTGGACATGGACGTGGACGTGGACATGGACGTGGACATGGACGTGGACGTGGACGTGGACGTGGACGTGGACATGGACGTGGACATGGGCGTGGACGTGGACGTGGACGTGGACGTGGACATGGACGTGGACATGGACGTGGACATGGACATGGACGTGGACATGGACGTGGACGTGGACATGGACGTGGATGTGGACATGGACGTGGACATGGACGTGGACGTGGACATGGACGTGGACGTGGACGTGAACATGGACGTGGACGTGGATGTGGACTTGGACATGGACATGGACGTGGACGTGGACGTGGACGTGGAGGACTTGGACGTGGACATGGACGTGGACGTGGACGTGGACATGGACGTGGACGTGGACGTGGACGTGGACGTGGACATGGACGTGGACGTGGACGTGGACGTGGACGTGGAGGAACATGGACGTGGACGTGGACGTGGACGTGGTCGTGGACGTGGACATGGACGTGGACGTGGACGTGGACGTGGACATGGACGTGGACGTGGACGTGGACGTGGACATGGACATGGTCGTGGACGTGGACGTGGACGTGGACCTGGACCTGGACCTGGACGTAGACGTGGACGTAGACGTGGACGTGGACGTGGACCTGGACCTGGACGTAGACGTGGACGTGGACGTGGACGTGGACGTGGACGTGGACGTGGACGTGGACTTGGACGTGGACGTGGACGTGGACGTGGACGTGGACGTGGACTTGGACGTAGACATGGACGTGGACATGGACGTGGACGTGGATGTGGACATGGACGTGTACATGGATGTGGACGTGGACGTGGACGTGGACGTGGAGGACTTGGACGTGGACATGGACGTGGACGTGGACGTGGTCGAGGACGTGGACGTGGACGTCGACATGGACGTGGACGTGGACGTGGCAGTGGACGTGGACGTGGACCTGGACATGGACGTGGACGTGGACGTGGACTTAAACATGGACATGATCGTGGACGTGGACGTGGACGTGGACGTGGACATGGACGTGGACATGGACGTGGACGTGGACGTGGAAGTGGACGTGGACGTGGACGTGGACGTGGAAGTGGACGTGGACGTGGACCTGGACATGGACGTGGACGTGGACGTGGACGTGGACGTGGACCTAGACGTGGACATGGACGTGGACGTGGACGTGGATGTGGACATGGACGTGGACGAGGACGTGGACGTGGACATGGACGTGGACGTGGACATGGACGTGGACATCGACATGGACGTGGACGTGGACGTGGACATGGACGTGGACGTGGACGTAGACGTGGACATGGACGTGGACGTGGACGTGGACGTGGACGTGATCGTGGACGTAGACGTGGACATGGATGTGGACGTGGACGTGGACGTGGACGTGGACGTGGACGTGGACGTCGACATGGACGTGGACGTGGACGTGGACGTGGACGTGGACATGGACGTGGACGTAGACGTGGACGTGGAGGTGGACGTGGACGTGGACGTGGACGTGGACGTGGACGTGGACTTGGACGTGGACACGTGGACGAAGACATTGTGGACGTGGACGTGGACGTGGACGAAGACATGGTTGTGGACGTGGACGTGGATGTGGACATGGACGTAGACGTGGACGTGGACGTGGACATGGACGTGGACGTGGACGTGGACGTGGACGTGGACGTGGACGGGGACGTGGACGTGGACGTGGACGTGGACGTGGACATGGACGGGGACGTGGACGTGGACGTGGACATGGACGTGGACGTGGACATGGACGTGGACATGGACGTGGACGTCGACATGGACGTGGACGTGGACGTAGACGTGGACGTGGACATGGACGTGGACGTGGACGTGGACGTGGACGTGGACGTGGACGTGAACGTGGACGTGGACGTGGACATGGACGTGGACGTGGACGTGGACGTGGACATGGACCCGGACGTGAACGTGGACGTGGACGTGGACCTGGACGTTGACGTGGACGTGGACGTGGACATGGACATGGACGTGGACATGGACATGGACATGGACGTGGACGTGGACATGGACGTGGACGTGGACGTGGACGTGGACATGGACGTGGACGTGGACGTGGACATGGACGTGGACATGGACATGGACGTGGACATGGACGTGGACATGGATGTGGACGTGGACATGGACATGGACGTGGACATGTACGTGGACATGGACGTGGACATGGACGTGGACATGGACGTGGACGAAGACGTGGACATGGACGTGGACGTGGACGTGGACGTGGACGTGGACATGGACGTGGACATGGACGTGGACATGGACATGGACGTGGACATGGACGTGGACGTGGACATGGACGTGGACGTGGACATGGATGTGGACATGGACGTGGACGTGGACATGGACGTGGACGTGGACGTGAACATGGACGTGGACGTGGACGTGGACGTGGACGTGGACGTGGACGTGGAGGACTCGGACGTGGACATGGACGTGGACGTGGACGTGGAGGACTTGGACGTGGACATGGACGTAGACGTGGACGTGGACATCGACGTGGACGTGGACGTGGATGTGGACGTGGACGTGGACGTGGACATGGACGTGGACGTGGACGTGGACGTGGACGTGGAGGAACATGGACGTGGACGTGGACGTGGACGTGGTCATGGACTTGGACATGGACATGGACGTGGACGTGGACGTGGAGGACTTGGACGTGGACATGGACGTGGACGTGGACGTGGACGTGGACGAAGACATGGTCGTGGACGTGGACGTGGACGTGGACGTGGACGTGGACCTGGACGTGGACGTGGACGTGGACGTGGACGTGGACGTGGACGTGGACATGGACATGGACGTGGACGTGGACGTGGACGTGGACGTGGATGTGGACGTGGACGTGGACGTGGACGTGGACTTGGACGTAGACATGGACGTGGACATGGACGTGGACGTGGATGTGGACATGGACGTGTACATGGATGTGGACGTGGACGTGGACGTGGACGTGGAGGACTTGGACGTGGACATGGACGTGGACGTGGACGTGGTCGAGGACGTGGACGTGGACGTGGACGTCGACATGGACGTGGACGTGGACGTGGCAGTGGACGTGGACGTGGACCTGGACATGGACGTGGACGTGGACGTGGACGTAAACATGGACATGATCGTGGACGTGGACGTGGACGTGGACGTGGACATGGACGTGGACATGGACGTGGACGTGGAAGTGGACGTGGACGTGGACGTGGACGTGGAAGTGGACGTGGACCTGGACATGGACGTGGACGTGGACGTGGACGTGGACCTAGACGTGGACATGGACGTGGACGTGGACGTGGACATGGACGTGGACGTGGACGTGGACGTGGACATGGACGTGGACGTGGACATGGACGTGGACATGGACGTGGACGTCGACATGGACGTGGACGTGGACGTGGACATGGACGTGGACGTGGACGTAGACGTGGACATGGACGTGATCGTGGACGTGGACGTGGACGTGATCGTGGACGTAGACGTGGACATGGATGTGGACGTGGACGTGGACGTGGACGTGGACGTGGACGTCGACATGGACGTGGACGTGGACGTGGACGTGGACGTGGACATGGACGTGGACGTAGACGTGGACGTGGAGGTGGACGTGGACGTGGACGTGGACGTGGACGTGGACATGAACGTGGACGTGGACGTGGACGTGGACGTGGACTTGGACGTGGACACGTGGACGTGGACACGTTGACGTGGACGTGGACGTGGACGAAGACATTGTGGACGTGGACGTGGACGTGGACGAAGACATGGTTGTGGACGTGGACGTGGATGTGGACATGGACGTAGACGTGGACGTGGACGTGGACATGGACGTGGACGTTGACGTGGACGTGGACATGGACGTGGACGTGGACGTGGACGTGGACATGGACGTGGACGTGGACATGGACGTGGACATGGACGTGGACGTCGACATGGACGTGGACGTGGACGTAGACGTGGACGTCGACATGGACGTGGACGTGGACGTGGACATGGACGTGGACGTGGACGTGGACATGGACGTGATCGTGGACGTGGACGTGGACGTGGACGTGATCGTGGACGTGGACGTGGACATGGACGTGGACGTGGACGTGGACATGGACGTGGACGTGGACGTGGACATGGACGTGGACGTGGACGTGGACTTGTACGTGGACGTGGACGTGGATACGTTGACGTGGACGTGGACGTGGACGAAGACATCATGGACGTGGATGTGGACGTGGACGTGGACGAAGACATGGTTGTGGACGTGGACGTGGACGTGGACATGGACGTAGACGTGGACGTGGACGTGGACGTGGACGTGGACCTGGACGTGGACGTGGACGTGGACATGGACGTGGACGTGGACGTGGACGTAGACGTGGACGTGGACGTGGACGTGGACGTGGACGTGGACGTGGACGTGGACGTGGACGTGGACATGGACGTGGACGTGGACGTGGACATGGACGTGGACGTGGACGTGGACGTGGACGTGGACGTGGACGTGGACGTGGACGTGGACGTGGACGTGGACGTAGACATGGACGTGGACCTGGACATGGACATGGACGTGGACTTAGACATGGACGTGGACGTGGACGTGGACATGGACGTGGACATGGACGTGGACGTGGACGTGGACGTGGACGTGGACGAAGACATGGACGTGGACGTGGACGTGGACGTGGACATGGACATGGACGTGGACGAAGACGTGGACATGGACGTGGACGTGGACGTGGACGTGGACGTGGACGTGGACGTGGACATGGACGTGGACGTGGACGTGGACGTCGACATGGACGTGGACGTGGACGTGGACGTGGACGTAGACGTGGACGTGGACGTCGACATGGACATGGGCGTGGACGTGGACGTGGACGTGGACGTGGACGTGGACGTGGACGTGGAGGTGGACATGGACATGGACGTGGACGTGGACGTGGACATGGACGTGGACGTGGACGTGGACGTGGACATGGACGTGGACGTGGACGTGGGCGTGGACGTGGAGGACTTGGACGTGGACGTGGACGTGGACGTGGACATGGACGTGGACGTGGACGTGGACGTCGACGTGGACGTGGACATGGACGTGGACGTGGACGTGGATACGTTGACGTGGACGTGGACGTGGACGAAGACATCATGGACGTGGACGTGGACGTGGACGTGGACGAAGACATGGTTGTGGACGTGGACGTGGACGTGGACATGGACGTAGACGTGGACGTGGACGTGGACGTGGACGTGGACGTGGACATGGACGTGGACGTGGACGTGGACATGGACGTGGACGTGGACGTGGACGTAGACGTGGACGTGGACGTGGACGTGGACGTGGACGTGGACGTGGACGTGGACATGGACGTGGACGTGGACGTGGACATGGACGTGGACGTGGACGTGGACGTGGACGTGGACGTGGACGTGGACGTGGACGTGGACGTGGACGTGGACGTAGACATGGACGTGGACCTGGACATGGACATGGACGTGGACGTGGACGTGGACATGGACGTGGACATGGACGTGGACGTGGACGTGGACGTGGACGTGGACGTGGACGAAGACATGGACGTGGACGTGGACGTGGACGTGGACATGGACATGGACGTGGACGAAGACGTGGACATGGACGTGGACGTGGACGTGGACGTGGACGTGGACGTGGACGTGGACATGGACGTGGACGTGGACGTGGACGTGGACGTGGACGTGGACGAAGACATGGACGTGGACGTGGACGTGGACGTGGACATGGACATGGACGTGGACGAAGACGTGGACATGGACGTGGACGTGGACGTGGACGTGGACGTGGACGTGGACGTGGACATGGACGTGGACGTGGACGTGGACGTCGACATGGACGTGGACGTGGACGTGGACGTGGACGTAGACGTGGACGTGGACGTCGACATGGACATGGGCGTGGACGTGGACGTGGACGTGGACGTGGACGTGGACGTGGACGTGGACGTGGAGGTGGACATGGACATGGACGTGGACGTGGACGTGGACATGGACGTGGACGTGGACGTGGACGTGGACATGGACGTGGACGTGGACGTGGGCATGGACGTGGAGGACTTGGACGTGGACGTGGACGTGGACGTGGACGTGGACATGGACGTGGACGTGGACGTGGACGTCGACGTGGACGTGGACATGGACGTGGACGTGGACGTGGACGTGGACGTGGACGAAGACATGGACGTGGACGTGGACGTGGACATAGACGTGGACGTGGACGAAGACGTGGACATGGACGTGGACGTGGACGTGGACGTGGACGTGGACGTGGACATGGACGTGGACGTGGACGTCGACATGGACGTGGACGTGGACGTGGACGTGGACGTGGACGTGGACATGGACGTCGACATGGACATGGACGTGGACGTGGACGTGGAGGTGGACGTGGACATGGACGTGGACGTGGACGTGGACGTGGAGGTGGACATGGACATGGACGTGGACGTGGACGTGGACGTGGACATTTGCATTTTAAGTTCTAATACTGACCGACCTTGCCAATGCACCATTTTCTCTATACATGTGCGTTGAATACATTTCAAACCTTTTTAGCTGACTAGATTTATATATTTCCCACCTTCTGATCGAGTGAGACCGTTAGATTCCCTCTACTTTTTGAGAAACGAGGGTTTCCATTCTCCCTGGCCCCACCTGCACTATGAGTGCGAAATGCCGGCCAGACTGGCCGATGCACCATTTTCTCTACACATGTGCGTTAGTTACCTTTCAAACCCTTACGTTCACTAGATTAATATATTTCCTACCTTATATTTGAGTGGGACCACTAGATTCCGTGTATTATGCGAGATCTGAGTGGTTCCGTTCTCCCGGGCATTTGCACTCTAAGTTCCCATACTGACCGACCTGGCCAATGCACCACTTTCCATATACATATGCATTAGATTCCTTCCAAACCTTATTTGCTCACTAGATTTATATATTTCCCACCTTCTGATCGAGTGAGACCGCTAGATTCCCTTTAATTTTTGAGAAATGAGCGTTTCCGTTCTCCTTGGCCCTACTTGCACTATAAGTGCGAAATGCCGGCCAGACTGGCCGATGCACCATTTTCTCTACACATGTGCGTTAGTTACCTTTCAAACCCTTACGTTCACTAGATGAATTTATTTCCTACCTTCTATTTGAGTGAGACCACTAGATTCCGTGTACTATGCGAGATCTGAGCGCTTCCGTTCTCCCTGACATTTGCACTCTAAGTTCCCATACTGACCGACCTGGCCAATGCACCATTTTCCATATACATATGCATTAGATTCCTTTCGAACCTTATTAGCTCACTAGATTTATATATTTCCCACCTTTTGATCGAGTGAGACCGCTAGATTCTCTCTACTTTTTGAGAAATGAGCGTTTCCGTTCTCCTTGGCCCTAGTTGCACTATAAGTGCGAAATGCTGGCCAGACTGGCCGATGCACAATTTTCTCTACACATGTGCGTTAGTTACCTTTCAAACCCTTACGTTCACTAGATGAATATATTTCCTACTTTCTATTTGAGTGAGACCACTTGATTCCGTGTACTATGCGAGATCTGAGTGCTTCCGTTCTCCCTGGCATTTGCATTTTAAGTTCTGATACTGACCGACCTGGCCAATGCACCATTTTCTCTATACAGGTGCGTTGAATACATTTCAAACCTTTTTAGCTGACTAGATTTATATATTTCCCACCTTCTGATTGAGTGAGGCCGTTAGATTCCCTCTACTTTTTGAGACACGAGCGTTTCCGTTTTCCCTGGCCCCACCTGCACTATGCGTGCGAAATGCCGGCCAGACTGGCCGATGCACCATTTTCTCTACACATGTGCGTTAGTTACCTTTCAAACCCTTACGTTCACTAGATGAATTTATTTCCTACCTTCTATTTGAGTGAGACCACTAGATTATGTGTACTATGCGAGATCTGAGCGCTTCCATTCTCCCTGGCATTTGCACTCTAAGTTCCCATACTGACCGACCTGGCCAATGCACCATTTTCCATATACATATGCATTAGATTCCTTTCGAACCTTATTGGCTCACTAGATTTATATATTTCCCACCTTCTGATCGAGTGAGACCGCTAGATTCTCTCTACTTTTTGAGAAATGAGCGTTTCCGTTCTCCTTGGCCCTAGTTGCACTATAAGTGCGAAATGCCGGCCAGACTGGCCGATGCACAATTTTCTCTACACATGTGCGTTAGTTACCTTTCAAACCCTTACGTTCACTAGATGAATATATTTCCTACTTTCTATTTGAGTGAGACCACTTGATTCCGTGTACTATGCGAGATCTGAGCGCTTCCGTTCTCCCTGGCATTTGCATTTTAAGTTCCGATACTGACCGACCTGGCCAATGCACCATTTTCTCTATACAGGTGCGTTGAATACATTTCAAACCTTTTTAGCTGACTAGATTTATATATTTCCCACCTTCTGATTGAGTGAGGCCGTTAGATTCCCTCTACTTTTTGAGACACGAGCGTTTCCGTTCTCCCTGGCCCCACCTGCACTATGCGTGCGAAATGCCGGCCAGACTGGCCGATGCACCATTTTCTCTACACATGTGCGTTAGTTACCTTTCAAACCCTTACGTTCACTAGATGAATATATTTCCTACCTTATATTTGAGTGAGACCACTAGATTCCGTGTATTATGCGAGATCTGAGGGGTTCCGTTCTCCCAGGCATTTGCACTCTAAGTTCCCATACTGACCGACCTGGCCAATGCACCACTTTCCATATACATATGTATTAGATTCCTTCCAAACCTTATTAGCTCACTAGATTTATATATTTCCCACCTTCTGATCGAGTCAGACCGCTAAATTCCCTTTACTTTTTGAGAAATGAGCGTTTCCGTTCTCCTTGGCCCTACTTGCACTATAAGTGCGAAATGCCGGCCAGACTGGCCGATGCACCATTTTCTCTACACATGTGCGTTAGTTACCTTTCAAACCCTTACGTTCACTAGATGAATTTATTTCCTACCTTCTATTTGAGTGAGACCACTAGATTCCGTGTACTATGCGAGATCTGAGCGCTTCCGTTCTCCCTGGCATTTGCACTCTAAGTTCCCATACTGACCGACCTGGCCAATGCACCACTTTCCATATACATATGCATTAGATTCCTTTCGAACCTTATTAGCTCACTAGATTTATATATTTCCTACCTTCTGATCGAGTGAGACCGCTAGATTCCCTTTACTTTTTGAGAAATGAGCGTTTCCGTTCTTCTTGGCCCTACTTGCACTATAAGTGCGAAATGCCGGCCAGACTGGCGGATGCACCATTTTCTCTACACATGTGCGTTAGTTACCTTTCAAACCCTTACGTTCACTAGATGAATTTATTTCCTACCTTCTATTTGAGTGAGACCACTTGATTCCGTGTACTATGCGAGATCTGAGCGCTTCCGTTCTCCCTGGCATTTGCACTCTAAGTTCCCATACTGACCGACCTGGCCAATGCACCATTTTCCATGTACATATGCATTAGATTCCTTTCGAACCTTATTAGCTCACTAGATTTATATATTTCCCACCTTCTGATCGAGTAAGACCACTAGATTCCCTTTACTTTTTGAGAAATGAGCGTTTCTGTTCTCCTTGGCCCTAGTTGCACTATAAGTGCGAAATGCCGGCCAGACTGGCCGATGCACAATTTTCTCTATACATGTGCGTTAGTTACCTTTCAAACCCTTACGTTCACTAGATAAATATATTTCCTACTTTCTATTTGAGTGAGACCACTAGATTCCGTGTACTATGCGAGATCTGAGCGCTTCCGTTCTCCCTGGCATTTGCACTCTAAGTTCCCATACTGACCGACCTGGCCAATGCACCATTTTCCATATACATATGCATTAGATTCCTTTCAAACCTTATTAGCTCACTAGATTTATATATTTCCCACCTTCTGATCGAGTGAGACCGCTAGATTCCCTCTATTTTTTGAGAAACGAGCGTTTCCGTTCTCCCTGGCCCCACCTGCACTATGAGTGCGAAATGCCGGCCAGACTAGCCGATGCACCATTTTCTCTACACATGTGCGTTAGTTACCTTTCAAACCCTTACGTTCACTAGATGAATATATTTTCTACCTTATATTTGAGTGAGACCACTAGATTCCGTGTATTATGCGAGATCTGAGCGGTTCCGTTCTCCCAGGCATTTGCATTTTAAGTTCCGATACTGACCGACCTGGCCAATGCACCACTTTCCATATACATATGCATTAGATTCCTTTCGAACCTTATTAGCTCACTATATTTTATATATTTCCCACCTTCTGATCGAGTGAGACCGCTAGATTCCCTCTACTTTTTGAGAAATGAGCGTTTCCGTTCTCCTTGGCCCTAATTGCACTATAAGTGCGAAATGCCGGCCAGACTGGCCGATGCACCATTTTCTCTACACATGTGCGTTAATTACCTTTCAAGCCCTTACGTTCACTAGATGAATATATTTCGTACTTTCTATTTGAGTGAGACCACTTGATTCCGTGTACTATGCGAGATCTGAGCACTTCCGTTCTCCCTGGCATTTGCATTTTAAGTTCCGATACTGACCGACCTTGCCAATGCACCATTTTCTCTATACATGTGCGTTGAATACATTTCAAACCTTTTTAGCTGACTAGATTTATATATTTCCCACCTTCTGATCGAGTGAGATCGTTAGATTCCCTCTACTTTTTGAGAAACGAGCGTTTCCGTTCTCCCTGGCCCCACCTGCACTATGAGTGAGAAATGCCGGCCAGACTGGCGGATGCACCATTTTCTCTACACATGTGCGTTAGTTACCTTTCAAACCCTTACGTTCACTAGATGAATATATTTCCTACCTTATATTTGAGTGAGACCACTAGATTCCGTGTATTATGCGATATCTGAGCGGTTCCGTTCTCCCAGGCATTTGCACTATAAGTTCCCATACTGACCGACCTGGCCAATGCACCACTTTCCATATACATATGCATTAGATTCCTTCCAAACCTTATTAGCTCACTAGATTTATATATTTCCCACCTTCTGATCGAGTGAGATCACTAGATTCCCTTTACTTTTTGAGAAATGAGCGTTTCCGTTCTCCTTGGCCCTACTTGCACTATAAGTGCGAAATGCCGGCCAGACTGGCCGATGCACCATTTTCTCTACACATGTGCATTAGTTACCTTTCGAACCCTTACGTTCACTAGATGAATTTATTTCCTACCTTCTATTTGAGTGAGACCACTAGATTCCGTGTACTATGCGAGATCTGAGCGCTTCCGTTCTCCCTCGCATTTGCATTTTAAGTTCCGATACTGACCGACCTGGCCAGTGCACCATTTTCTCTATACATGTGCGTTGAATACATTTCAAACCTTTTTAGCTGACTAGATTTATATATTTCCCACCTTCTGATCGAGTGAGACTGCTAGATTCCCTTTACTTTTTGAGAAATGAGCGTTTCCGTTCTCCTTGGCCCTACTTGCACTATAAGTGCGAAATGCCGGCCAGACTGGCCGATGCACCATTTTCTCTACACATGTGCGTTAGTTACCTTTCAAACCCTTACGTTCACTAGGTTAATATATTTCCTACCTTATATTTGAGTGAGACCACTAGATTCTGTGTATTATGCGAGATCTGAGCGGTTCCGTTCTCCCAGGCATTTGCATTCTAAGTTCCCATACTGACCGACCTGGCCAATGCACCACTTTCCATATACATATGCATTAGATTCCTTCCGAACCTTATTAGCTCACTAGATTTATATATTTCCCACCTTCTGATCGAGTGTGACCGCTAGATTCCCTTTACTTTTTGAGAAATGAGCGTTTTGATTCTCCTTGGCCCTACTTGCACTATAAGTGCGAAATGCCGGCTAGACTGGCCGATGCACCATTTTCTCTACACATGTGCGTTAGTTACCTTTCAAACCCTTACGTTCACTAGATGATTTTATTTTCTACCTTCTATTTTAGTGAGACCACTAGATTCCGTGTACTATGCGAGATCTGAGCGCTTCCGTTCTCCCTGGCATTTGCACTCTAAGTTCCCATACTGACCGACCTGGCCAATGCACCATTTTCCATATACATATGCATTAGATTCCTTTCGAACCTTATTAGCTCACTAGATTTATATATTTCCCACCTTCTGATCGAGTGAGACCGCTAGATTCCCTTTACTTTTTGAGAAATGAGCGTTTCCGTTCTCCTTGGCCCTACTTGCACTATAAGTGCAAAATGCCGGCCAGACTGGCCGATGCACCATTTTCTCTACACATGTGCGTTAGTTACCTTTCAAACCCTTACGTTCATTAGATGAATTTATTTCCTACCTTCTATTTGAGTGAGACCACTAGATTCCGTGTACTATGCGAGATCTGAGCGCTTCCATTCTCCCTGGCATTTGCACTCTAAGTTCCCATACTGACCGACCTGGCCAATGCACCATTTTCCATATACATATGCATTAGATTCCTTTCCAACCTGATTAGCTCACTAGATTTATATATTTCCCACCTTCTGATCGAGTGAGACCGCTAGATTCTCTCTACTTTTTGAGAAATGAGCGTTTCCGTTCTCCTTGGCCCTACTTGCACTGTAAGTGCGAAATGCCGGCCAGACTGGCCGATGCACCATTTTCTCTACACATGTGCGTTAGTTACCTTTCAAACCCTTACATTCACGAGATGAATTTATTTCCTACCTTCTATTTGAGTGAGACCACTAGATTCCGTGTACTATGCGAGATTTGAGCGCTTCCGTTCTCCCTCGCATTTGCATTTTAAGTTCCGATACTGACCGACCTGGCCAGTGCACCATTTTCTCTATACATGTGCGTTGAATACATTTCAAACCTTTTTAGCTGACTAGATTTATATATTTCCCACCTTCTGATCGAGTGAGACCGTTAGATTCCCTCTACTTTTTGAGAAACGAGGGTTTCCATTCTTCCTGGCCCCACCTGCACTATGAGTGCGAAATGCCGGCCAGACTGGCCGATGCACCATTTTCTCTACACATGTGCGTTAGTTACCTTTCAAACCCTTGCGTTCACTAGATGAATATATTTCCTACCTTATATTTGAGTGAGACCACTAGATTCCGTGTATTATGCGATATCTGAGCGGTTCCGTTCTCCCAGGCATTTGCACTATAAGTTCCCATACTGACCGACCTGGCCAATGCACCACTTTCTATATACATATGCATTAGATTCCTTCCAAACCTTATTAGCTCACTAGATTTATATATTTCCCACCTTCTGATCGAGTGAGATCGCTAGATTCCCTTTACTTTTTGAGAAATGAGCGTTTCCGTTCTCCTTGGCCCTACTTGCACTATAAGTGCGAAATGCCGGCCAGACTGGCCGATGCACCATTTTCTCTACACATGTGCATTAGTTACCTTTCGAACCCTTACGTTCACTAGATGAATTTATTTCCTACCTTCTATTTGAGTGAGACCACTAGATTCCGTGTACTATGCGAGATCTGAGCGCTTCCGTTCTCCCTCGCATTTGCATTTTAAGTTCCGATACTGACCGACCTGGCCAGTGCACCATTTTCTCTATACATGTGCGTTGAATACATTTCAAACCTTTTTAGCTGACTAGATTTATATATTTCCCACCTTCTGATCGAGTGAGACTGCTAGATTCCCTTTACTTTTTGAGAAATGAGCGTTTCCGTTCTCCTTGGCCCTACTTGCACTATAAGTGCGAAATGCCGGCCAGACTGGCCGATGCACCATTTTCTCTACACATGTGCGTTAGTTACCTTTCAAACCCTTACGTTCACTAGGTTAATATATTTCCTACCTTATATTTGAGTGAGACCACTAGATCCTGTGTATTATGCGAGATCTGAGCGGTTCCGTTCTCCCAGGCATTTGCATTCTAAGTTCCCATACTGACCGACCTGGCCAATGCACCACTTTCCATATACATATGCATTAGATTCCTTCCGAACCTTATTAGCTCACTAGATTTATATATTTCCCACCTTCTGATCGAGTGTGACCGCTAGATTCCCTTTACTTTTTGAGAAATGAGCGTTTTGATTCTCCTTGGCCCTACTTGCACTATAAGTGCGAAATGCCGGCTAGACTGGCCGATGCACCATTTTCTCTACACATGTGCGTTAGTTACCTTTCAAACCCTTACGTTCACTAGATGATTTTATTTTCTACCTTCTATTTTAGTGAGACCACTAGATTCCGTGTACTATGCGAGATCTGAGCGCTTCCGTTCTCCCTGGCATTTGCACTCTAAGTTCCCATACTGACCGACCTGGCCAATGCACCATTTTCCATATACATATGCATTAGATTCCTTTCGAACCTTATTAGCTCACTAGATTTATATATTTCCCACCTTCTGATCGAGTGAGACCGCTAGATTCCCTTTACTTTTTGAGAAATGAGCGTTTCCGTTCTCCTTGGCCCTACTTGCACTATAAGTGCAAAATGCCGGCCAGACTGGCCGATGCACCATTTTCTCTACACATGTGCGTTAGTTACCTTTCAAACCCTTACGTTCATTAGATGAATTTATTTCCTACCTTCTATTTGAGTGAGACCACTAGATTCCGTGTACTATGCGAGATCTGAGCGCTTCCATTCTCCCTGGCATTTGCACTCTAAGTTCCCATACTGACCGACCTGGCCAATGCACCATTTTCCATATACATATGCATTAGATTCCTTTCCAACCTGATTAGCTCACTAGATTTATATATTTCCCACCTTCTGATCGAGTGAGACCGCTAGATTCTCTCTACTTTTTGAGAAATGAGCGTTTCCGTTCTCCTTGGCCCTACTTGCACTGTAAGTGCGAAATGCCGGCCAGACTGGCCGATGCACCATTTTCTCTACACATGTGCGTTAGTTACCTTTCAAACCCTTACATTCACGAGATGAATTTATTTCCTACCTTCTATTTGAGTGAGACCACTAGATTCCGTGTACTATGCGAGATTTGAGCGCTTCCGTTCTCCCTCGCATTTGCATTTTAAGTTCCGATACTGACCGACCTGGCCAGTGCACCATTTTCTCTATACATGTGCGTTGAATACATTTCAAACCTTTTTAGCTGACTAGATTTATATATTTCCCACCTTCTGATCGAGTGAGACCGTTAGATTCCCTCTACTTTTTGAGAAACGAGGGTTTCCATTCTTCCTGGCCCCACCTGCACTATGAGTGCGAAATGCCGGCCAGACTGGCCGATGCACCATTTTCTCTACACATGTGCGTTAGTTACCTTTCAAACCCTTACGTTCACTAGATTAATATATTTCCTACCTTATATTTGAGTGAGACCACTAGATTCCGTGTATTATGCGAGATCCGAGCGGTTCCGTTCTCCCAGGCATTTGCACTCTAAGTTCCCATACTGACCGACCTGGCCAATGCACCACTTTCCATAAACATATGCATTAGATTCCTTCCGAATCTTATTGGCTCACTAGATTTATATATTTCCCACCTTCTGATCGAGTGAGACGGCTAGATTCCCTTTACTTTTTGAGAAATGAGCGTTTCCGTTCTCCTTGGCACTACTTGCACTATAAGTGCGAAATGCCGGCCAGACTGGCCGATGCACCATTTTCTCTACACATGTGCGTTAGTTACCTTTCAAACCCTTACGTTCACTAGATGAATTTATTTCCTACCTTCTATTTTAGTGAGACCACTAGATTCCGTGTACTATGCGAGATCTGAGCGCTTCCGTTCTCCCTGACATTTGCACTCTAAGTTCCCATATTGACCGACCTGGCCAATGCACCATTTTCCACATACATATGCATTAGATTCCTTTCAAACCTTATTAGCTCACTAGATTTATATATTTCCCACCTTCTGATCGAGTGAGACCGCTAGATTCCCTTTACTTTTTGAGAAATGAGCGTTTCCGTTCTCCTTGGCCCTACTTGCACTATAAGTGCAAAATGCCGGCCAGACTGGCCGATGCACCATTTTCTCTACACATGTGCGTTAGTTACCTTTCAAACCCTTACGTTCACTAGATGAATATATTTCCTACCTTCTATTTGAGTGAGACCACTAGATTCCGTCTACTATGCGAGATCTGAGCGCTTCCGTTCTCCCTCGCATTTGCATTTTAAGTTCCGATACTGACCGACCTGGCCAGTGCACCATTTTCTCTATACATGTGCGTTGAATACATTTCAAACCTTTTTAGCTGACTAGATTTATATATTTCCCACCTTCTGATCGAGTGAGACCGTTAGATTCCCTCTACTTTTTGAGAAACGAGGGTTTCCATTCTTCCTGGCCCCACCTGCACTATGAGTGCGAAATGCCGGCCAGACTGGCCGATGCACCATTTTTTCTACACATGTGCGTTAGTTACCTTTCAAACCCTTACGTTCACTAGATTAATATATTTCCTACCTTATATTTGAGTGAGACCACTAGATTCCGTGTATTATGCGAGATCCGAGCGGTTCCGTTCTCCCAGGCATTTGCACTCTAAGTTCCCATACTGACCGACCTGGCCAATGCACCACTTTCCATATACATATGCATTAGATTCCTTCCGAACCTTATTAGCTCACTAGATTTATATATTTCCCACCTTCTGATCGAGTGAGACCGCTAGATTCCCTTTACTTTTTGAGAAATGAGCGTTTGCGTTCTCCTTGGCCCTACTTGCACTATAAGTGCGAAATGCCGGCCAGACTGGCCGATGCACCATTTTCTCTACACATGTGCGTTAGTTACCTTTCAAACCCTTACGTTCACTAGATGAATTTATTTCCTACCTTCTATTTGAGTGAGACCACTAGATTCCGTGTACTATGCGAGATCTGAGCGCTTCCATTCTCCCTGGCATTTGCACTCTAAGTTCCCATACTGACCGACCTGGCCAATGCACCATTTTCCATATACATATGCATTAGATTCCTTTCCAACCTGATTAGCTCACTAGATTTATATATTTCCCACCTTCTGATTGAGTGAGACCGCTAGATTCTCTCTACTTTTTGAGAAATGAGCGTTTCCGTTCTCCTTGGCCCTAGTTGCACTGTAAGTGCGAAATGCCGGCCAGACTGGCCGATGCACCATTTTCTCTACACATGTGCGTTAGTTACCTTTCAAACCCTTACATTCACTAGATGAATTTATTTCCTACCTTCTATTTGAGTGAGACCACTAGATTCCGTGTACTATGCGAGATCTGAGCGCTTCCGTTCTCCCTCGCATTTGCATTTTAAGTTCCGATACTGACCGACCTGGCCAGTGCACCATTTTCTCTATACATGTGCGTTGAATACATTTCAAACCTTTTTAGCTGACTAGATTTATATATTTCCCACCTTCTGATCGAGTGAGACCGTTAGATTCCCTCTACTTTTTGAGAAACGAGGGTTTCCATTCTTCCTGGCCCCACCTGCACTATGAGTGCGAAATGCCGGCCAGACTGGCCGATGCACCATTTTCTCTACACATGTGCGTTAGTTACCTTTCAAACCCTTACGTTCACTAGATGAATTTATTTCCTACCTTATATTTGAGTGAGACCACTAGATTCCGTGTATTATGCGAGATCCGAGCGGTTCCGTTCTCCCAGGCATTTGCACTCTAAGTTCCCATACTGACCGACCTGGCCAATGCACCACTTTCCATAAACATATGCATTAGATTCCTTCCGAACCTTATTAGCTCACTAGATTTATATATTTCCCACCTTCTGATCGAGTGAGACCGCTAGATTCCCTTTACTTTTTGAGAAATGAGCGTTTCCGTTCTCCTTGGCCCTACTTGCACTATAAGTGCGAAATGCCGGCCAGACTGGCCGATGCACCATTTTCTCTACACATGTGCGTTAGTTACCTTTCAAACCCTTACGTTCACTAGATGAATTTATTTCCTACCTTCTATTTTAGTGAGACCACTAGATTCCGTGTACTATGCGAGATCTGAGCGCTTCCGTTCTCCCTGACATTTGCACTCTAAGTTCCCATATTGACCGACCTGGCCAATGCACCATTTTCCACATACATATGCATTAGATTCCTTTCAAACCTTATTAGCTCACTAGATTTATATATTTCCCACCTTCTGATCGAGTGAGACCGCTAGATTCCCTTTACTTTTTGAGAAATGAGCGTTTCCGTTCTCCTTGGCCCTACTTGCACTATAAGTGCAAAATGCCGGCCAGACTGGCCGATGCACCATTTTCTCTACACATGTGCGTTAGTTACCTTTCAAACCCTTACGTTCACTAGATGAATATATTTCCTACCTTCTATTTGAGTGAGACCACTAGATTCCGTGTACTATGCGAGATCTGAGCGCTTCCGTTCTCCCTCGCATTTGCATTTTAAGTTCCGATACTGACCGACCTGGCCAGTGCACCATTTTCTCTATACATGTGCGTTGAATACATTTCAAACCTTTTTAGCTGACTAGATTTATATATTTCCCACCTTCTGCTCGAGTGAGACCGTTAGATTCCCTCTACTTTTTGAGAAACGAGGGTTTCCATTCTTCCTGGCCCCACCTGCACTATGAGTGCGAAATGCCGGCCTGACTGGCCGATGCACCATTTTTTCTACACATGTGCGTTAGTTACCTTTCAAACCCTTACGTTCACTAGATTAATATATTTCCTACCTTATATTTGAGTGAGACCACTAGATTCCGTGTATTATGCGAGATCCGAGCGGTTCCGTTCTCCCAGGCATTTGCACTCTAAGTTCCCATACTGACCGACCTGGCCAATGCACCACTTTCCATAAACATATGCATTAGATTCCTTCCGAACCTTATTAGCTCACTAGATTTATATATTTCCCACCTTCTGATCGAGTGAGACCGCTAGATTCCCTTTACTTTTTGAGAAATGAGCGTTTCCGTTCTCCTTGGCCCTACTTGCACTATAAGTGCGAAATGCCGGCCAGACTGGCCGATGCACCATTTTCTCTACACATGTGCGTTAGTTACCTTTCAAACCCTTACGTTCACTAGATGAATTTATTTCCTACCTTCTATTTGAGTGAGACCACTAGATTCCGTGTACTATGCGAGATCTGAGCGCTTCCATTCTCCCTGGCATTTGCACTCTAAGTTCCCATACTGACCGACCTGGCCAATGCACCATTTTCCATATACATATGCATTAGATTCCTTTCCAACCTGATTAGCTCACTAGATTTATATATTTCCCACCTTCTGATTGAGTGAGACCGCTAGATTCTCACTACTTTTTGAGAAATGAGCGTTTCCGTTCTCCTTGGCCCTAGTTGCACTGTAAGTGCGAAATGCCGGCCAGACTGGCCGATGCACCATTTTCTCTACACATGTGCGTTAGTTACCTTTCAAACCCTTACATTCACTAGATGAATTTATTTCCTACCTTCTATTTGAGTGAGACCACTAGATTCCGTGTACTATGCGAGATCTGAGCGCTTCCGTTCTCCCTCGCATTTGCATTTTAAGTTCCGATACTGACCGACCTGGCCAGTGCACCATTTTCTCTATACATGTGCGTTGAATACATTTCAAACCTTTTTAGCTGACTAGATTTATATATTTCCCACCTTCTGATCGAGTGAGACCGTTAGATTCCCTCTACTTTTTGAGAAACGAGGGTTTCCATTCTTCCTGGCCCCACCTGCACTATGAGTGCGAAATGCCGGCCAGACTGGCCGATGCACCATTTTCTCTACACATGTGCGTTAGTTACCTTTCAAACCCTTACGTTCACTAGATGAATTTATTTCCTACCTTATAGTTGAGTGAGACCACTAGATTCCGTGTATTATGCGAGATCCGAGCGGTTCCGTTCTCCCAGGCATTTGCACTCTAAGTTCCCATACTGACCGACCTGGCCAATGCACCACTTTCCATAAACATATGCATTAGATTCCTTCTGAACCTTATTAGCTCACTAGATTTATATATTTCCCACCTTCTGATCGAGTGAGACCGCTAGATTCCCTTTACTTTTTGAGAAATGAGCGTTTCCGTTCTCCTTGGCCCTACTTGCACTATAAGTGCGAAATGCCGGCCAGACTGGCCGATGCACCATTTTCTCTACACATGTGCGTTAGTTACCTTTCAAACCCTTACGTTCACTAGATGAATTTATTTCCTACCTTCTATTTTAGTGAGACCACTAGATTCCGTGTACTATGCGAGATCTGAGCGCTTCCGTTCTCCCTGACATTTGCACTCTAAGTTCCCATATTGACCGACCTGGCCAATGCACCATTTTCCACATACATATGCATTAGATTCCTTTCAAACCTTATTAGCTCACTAGATTTATATATTTCCCACCTTCTGATCGAGTGAGACCGCTAGATTCCCTTTACTTTTTGAGAAATGAGCGTTTCCGTTCTCCTTGGCCCTACTTGCACTATAAGTGCAAAATGCCGGCCAGACTGGCCGATGCACCATTTTCTCTACACATGTGCGTTAGTTACCTTTCAAACCCTTACGTTCACTAGATGAATATATTTCCTACCTTCTATTTGAGTGAGACCACTAGATTCCGTGTACTATGCGAGATCTGAGCGCTTCCGTTCTCCCTCGCATTTGCATTTTAAGTTCCGATACTGACCGACCTGGCCAGTGCACCATTTTCTCTATACATGTGCGTTGAATACATTTCAAACCTTTTTAGCTGACTAGATTTATATATTTCCCACCTTCTGATCGAGTGAGACCGTTAGATTCCCTCTACTTTTTGAGAAACGAGGGTTTCCATTCTTCCTGGCCCCACCTGCACTATGAGTGCGAAATGCCGGCCAGACTGGCCGATGCACCATTTTCTCTACACATGTGCGTTAGTTACCTTTCAAACCCTTACGTTCACTAGATGAATTTATTTCCTACCTTATAGTTGAGTGAGACCACTAGATTCCGTGTATTATGCAAGATCCGAGCGGTTCCGTTCTCCCAGGCATTTGCACTCTAAGTTCCCATACTGACCGACCTGGCCAATGCACCACTTTCCATAAACATATGCATTAGATTCCTTCCGAACCTTATTAGCTCACTAGATTTATATATTTCCCACCTTCTGATCGAGTGAGACCGCTAGATTCCCTTTACTTTTTGAGAAATGAGCGTTTCCGTTCTCCTTGGCCCTACTTGCACTATAAGTGCGAAATGCCGGCCAGACTGGCCGATGCACCATTTTCTCTACACATGTGCGTTAGTTACCTTTCAAACCCTTACGTTCACTAGATGAATTTATTTCCTACTTTCTATTTGAGTGAGACCACTTGATTCCGTGTACTATGCGAGATCTGAGCGCTTCCGTTCTCCCTGGCATTTGCATTTTAAGTTCCGATACTGACCGACCTGGCCAATGCACCATTTTCTCTATATATGTGCGTTGAATACATTTCAAACCTTTTTAGCTGACTAGATTTATATATTTCCCACCTTCTGCTCGAGTGAGACCGTTAGATTCCCTCTACTTTTTGAGAAACGAGGGTTTCCATTCTTCCTGGCCCCACCTGCACTATGAGTGCGAAATGCCGGCCTGACTGGCCGATGCACCATTTTTTCTACACATGTGCGTTAGTTACCTTTCAAACCCTTACGTTCACTAGATTAATATATTTCCTACCTTATATTTGAGTGAGACCACTAGATTCCGTGTATTATGCGAGATCCGAGCGGTTCCGTTCTCCCAGGCATTTGCACTCTAAGTTCCCATACTGACCGACCTGGCCAATGCACCACTTTCCATAAACATATGCATTAGATTCCTTCCGAACCTTATTAGCTCACTAGATTTATATATTTCCCACCTTCTGATCGAGTGAGACCGCTAGATTCCCTTTACTTTTTGAGAAATGAGCGTTTCCGTTCTCCTTGGCCCTACTTGCACTATAAGTGCGAAATGCCGGCCAGACTGGCCGATGCACCATTTTCTCTACACATGTGCGTTAGTTACCTTTCAAACCCTTACGTTCACTAGATGAATTTATTTCCTACCTTCTATTTGAGTGAGACCACTAGATTCCGTGTACTATGCGAGATCTGAGCGCTTCCATTCTCCCTGGCATTTGCACTCTAAGTTCCCATACTGACCGACCTGGCCAATGCACCATTTTCCATATACATATGCATTAGATTCCTTTCCAACCTGATTAGCTCACTAGATTTATATATTTCCCACCTTCTGATTGAGTGAGACCGCTAGATTCTCACTACTTTTTGAGAAATGAGCGTTTCCGTTCTCCTTGGCCCTAGTTGCACTGTAAGTGCGAAATGCCGGCCAGACTGGCCGATGCACCATTTTCTCTACACATGTGCGTTAGTTACCTTTCAAACCCTTACATTCACTAGATGAATTTATTTCCTACCTTCTATTTGAGTGAGACCACTAGATTCCGTGTACTATGCGAGATCTGAGCGCTTCCGTTCTCCCTCGCATTTGCATTTTAAGTTCCGATACTGACCGACCTGGCCAGTGCACCATTTTCTCTATACATGTGCGTTGAATACATTTCAAACCTTTTTAGCTGACTAGATTTATATATTTCCCACCTTCTGATCGAGTGAGACCGTTAGATTCCCTCTACTTTTTGAGAAACGAGGGTTTCCATTCTTCCTGGCCCCACCTGCACTATGAGTGCGAAATGCCGGCCAGACTGGCCGATGCACCATTTTCTCTACACATGTGCGTTAGTTACCTTTCAAACCCTTACGTTCACTAGATGAATTTATTTCCTACCTTATAGTTGAGTGAGACCACTAGATTCCGTGTATTATGCGAGATCCGAGCGGTTCCGTTCTCCCAGGCATTTGCACTCTAAGTTCCCATACTGACCGACCTGGCCAATGCACCACTTTCCATAAACATATGCATTAGATTCCTTCTGAACCTTATTAGCTCACTAGATTTATATATTTCCCACCTTCTGATCGAGTGAGACCGCTAGATTCCCTTTACTTTTTGAGAAATGAGCGTTTCCGTTCTCCTTGGCCCTACTTGCACTATAAGTGCGAAATGCCGGCCAGACTGGCCGATGCACCATTTTCTCTACACATGTGCGTTAGTTACCTTTCAAACCCTTACGTTCACTAGATGAATTTATTTCCTACCTTCTATTTTAGTGAGACCACTAGATTCCGTGTACTATGCGAGATCTGAGCGCTTCCGTTCTCCCTGACATTTGCACTCTAAGTTCCCATATTGACCGACCTGGCCAATGCACCATTTTCCACATACATATGCATTAGATTCCTTTCAAACCTTATTAGCTCACTAGATTTATATATTTCCCACCTTCTGATCGAGTGAGACCGCTAGATTCCCTTTACTTTTTGAGAAATGAGCGTTTCCGTTCTCCTTGGCCCTACTTGCACTATAAGTGCAAAATGCCGGCCAGACTGGCCGATGCACCATTTTCTCTACACATGTGCGTTAGTTACCTTTCAAACCCTTACGTTCACTAGATGAATATATTTCCTACCTTCTATTTGAGTGAGACCACTAGATTCCGTGTACTATGCGAGATCTGAGCGCTTCCGTTCTCCCTCGCATTTGCATTTTAAGTTCCGATACTGACCGACCTGGCCAGTGCACCATTTTCTCTATACATGTGCGTTGAATACATTTCAAACCTTTTTAGCTGACTAGATTTATATATTTCCCACCTTCTGATCGAGTGAGACCGTTAGATTCCCTCTACTTTTTGAGAAACGAGGGTTTCCATTCTTCCTGGCCCCACCTGCACTATGAGTGCGAAATGCCGGCCAGACTGGCCGATGCACCATTTTCTCTACACATGTGCGTTAGTTACCTTTCAAACCCTTACGTTCACTAGATGAATTTATTTCCTACCTTATAGTTGAGTGAGACCACTAGATTCCGTGTATTATGCAAGATCCGAGCGGTTCCGTTCTCCCAGGCATTTGCACTCTAAGTTCCCATACTGACCGACCTGGCCAATGCACCACTTTCCATAAACATATGCATTAGATTCCTTCCGAACCTTATTAGTTCACTAGATTTATATATTTCCCACCTTCTGATCGAGTGAGACCGCTAGATTCCCTTTACTTTTTGAGAAATGAGCGTTTCCGTTCTCCTTGGCCCTACTTGCACTATAAGTGCGAAATGCCGGCCAGACTGGCCGATGCACCATTTTCTCTACACATGTGCGTTAGTTACCTTTCAAACCCTTACGTTCACTAGATGAATTTATTTCCTACTTTCTATTTGAGTGAGACCACTTGATTCCGTGTACTATGCGAGATCTGAGCGCTTCCGTTCTCCCTGGCATTTGCATTTTAAGTTCCGATACTGACCGACCTGGCCAATGCACCATTTTCTCTATATATGTGCGTTGAATACATTTCAAACCTTTTTAGCTGACTAGATTTATATATTTCCCACCTTCTGATCGAGTGAGACCGTTAGATTCCCTCTACGTTTTGAGAAACGAGGGTTTCCATTCTTCCTGGCCCCACCTGCACTATGAGTGCGAAATGCCGGCCAGACTGGCCGATGCACCATTTTTTCTACACATGTGCATTAGTTACCTTTCAAACCCTTACGTTCACTAGATTAATATATTTCCTACCTTATATTTGAGTGAGACCACTAGATTCCGTGTATTATGCGAGATCCGAGCGGTTCCGTTCTCCCAGGCATTTGCACTCTAAGTTCCCATACTGACCGACGTGGCCAATGCACCACTTTCCATATACATATGCATTAGATTCCTTCCGAACCTTATTAGCTCACTAGATTTATATATTTCCCACCTTCTGATCGAGTGAGACCGCTAGATTCCCTTTACTTTTTGAGAAATGAGCGTTTGCGTTCTCCTTGGCCCTACTTGCACTATAAGTGCGAAATGCCGGCCAGACTGGCCGATGCACCATTTTCTCTACACATGTGCGTTAGTTACCTTTCAAACCCTTACGTTCACTAGATGAATTTATTTCCTACCTTCTATTTGAGTGAGACCACTAGATTCCGTGTACTATGCGAGATCTGAGCGCTTCCATTCTCCCTGGCATTTGCACTCTAAGTTCCCATACTGACCGACCTGGCCAATGCACCATTTTCCATATACATATGCATTAGATTCCTTTCCAACCTGATTAGCTCACTAGATTTATATATTTCCCACCTTCTGATTGAGTGAGACCGCTAGATTCTCTCTACTTTTTGAGAAATGAGCGTTTCCGTTCTCCTTGGCCCTAGTTGCACTGTAAGTGCGAAATGCCGGCCAGACTGGCCGATGCACCATTTTCTCTACACATGTGCGTTAGTTACCTTTCAAACCCTTACATTCACTAGATGAATTTATTTCCTACCTTCTATTTGAGTGAGACCACTAGATTCCGTGTACTATGCGAGATCTGAGCGCTTCCGTTCTCCCTCGCATTTGCATTTTAAGTTCCGATACTGACCGACCTGGCCAGTGCACCATTTTCTCTATACATGTGCGTTGAATACATTTCAAACCTTTTTAGCTGACTAGATTTATATATTTCCCACCTTCTGATCGAGTGAGACCGTTAGATTCCCTCTACTTTTTGAGAAACGAGGGTTTCCATTCTTCCTGGCCCCACCTGCACTATGAGTGCGAAATGCCGGCCAGACTGGCCGATGCACCATTTTCTCTACACATGTGCGTTAGTTACCTTTCAAACCCTTACGTTCACTAGATGAATTTATTTCCTACCTTATATTTGAGTGAGACCACTAGATTCCGTGTATTATGCGAGATCCGAGCGGTTCCGTTCTCCCAGGCATTTGCACTCTAAGTTCCCATACTGACCGACCTGGCCAATGCACCACTTTCCATAAACATATGCATTAGATTCCTTCCGAACCTTATTAGCTCACTAGATTTATATATTTCCCACCTTCTGATCGAGTGAGACCGCTAGATTCCCTTTACTTTTTGAGAAATGAGCGTTTCCGTTCTCCTTGGCCCTACTTGCACTATAAGTGCGAAATGCCGGCCAGACTGGCCGATGCACCATTTTCTCTACACATGTGCGTTAGTTACCTTTCAAACCCTTACGTTCACTAGATGAATTTATTTCCTACCTTCTATTTTAGTGAGACCACTAGATTCCGTGTACTATGCGAGATCTGAGCGCTTCCGTTCTCCCTGACATTTGCACTCTAAGTTCCCATATTGACCGACCTGGCCAATGCACCATTTTCCACATACATATGCATTAGATTCCTTTCAAACCTTATTAGCTCACTAGATTTATATATTTCCCACCTTCTGATCGAGTGAGACCGCTAGATTCCCTTTACTTTTTGAGAAATGAGCGTTTCCGTTCTCCTTGGCCCTACTTGCACTATAAGTGCAAAATGCCGGCCAGACTGGCCGATGCACCATTTTCTCTACACATGTGCGTTAGTTACCTTTCAAACCCTTACGTTCACTAGATGAATATATTTCCTACCTTCTATTTGAGTGAGACCACTAGATTCCGTGTACTATGCGAGATCTGAGCGCTTCCGTTCTCCCTCGCATTTGCATTTTAAGTTCCGATACTGACCGACCTGGCCAGTGCACCATTTTCTCTCTACATGTGCGTTGAATACATTTCAAACCTTTTTAGCTGACTAGATTTATATATTTCCCACCTTCTGATCGAGTGAGACCGTTAGATTCCCTCTACTTTTTGAGAAACGAGGGTTTCCATTCTTCCTGGCCCCACCTGCACTATGAGTGCGAAATGCCGGCCAGACTGGCCGATGCACCATTTTCTCTACACATGTGCGTTAGTTACCTTTCAAACCCTTACGTTCACTAGATTAATATATTTCCTACCTTATATTTGAGTGAGACCACTAGATTCCGTGTATTATGCGAGATCCGAGCGGTTCCGTTCTCCCAGGCATTTGCACTCTAAGTTCCCATACTGACCGACCTGGCCAATGCACCACTTTCCATATACATATGCATTAGATTCCTTCCGAACCTTATTAGCTCACTAGATTTATATATTTCCCACCTTCTGATCGAGTGAGACCGCTAGATTCCCTTTACTTTTTGAGAAATGAGCGTTTCCGTTCTCCTTGGCCCTACTTGCACTATAAGTGCGAAATGCCGGCCAGACTGGCCGATGCACCATTTTCTCTACACATGTGCGTTAGTTACCTTTCAAACCCTTACGTTCACTAGATGAATTTATTTCCTACCTTCTATTTTAGTGAGACCACTAGATTCCGTGTACTATGCGAGATCTGAGCGCTTCCGTTCTCCCTGACATTTGCACTCTAAGTTCCCATATTGACCGACCTGGCCAATGCACCATTTTCCATATACATGTGCGTTAGTTACCTTTCAAACCCTTACGTTCACTAGATGAATATATTTCATACCTTATATTTGAGTGAGACCGCTTGATTCCGTGTATTATGCGAGATCTGAGCGGTTCCGTTCTCCCAGGCATTTGCACTCTAAGTTCCCATACTGACCGACCTGGCCTATGCACCATTTTCCATATACATATGCATTAGATTCCTTTCGAACCTTATTAGCTCACTAGATAAATATATTTCCCACCTTCTGATCAAGTGAGACCGCTAGATTCCCTCTACTTTTTGAGAAATGAGCGTTTCCGTTCTCCTTGACCCTAGTTGCACTATAAGTGCGAAATGCCGGCCAGACTAGCCGATGCACAATTTTCTCTACACATGTGCGTTAGTTACCTTTCAAACCCTTACATTCACTAGATGAATATATTTCCTACTTTCTATTTGAGTGAGACCACTTGATTCCGTGTACTATGCGAGATCTGAGCGCTTCCGTTCTCCCTGGCATTTGCATTTTAAGTTCCGATACTGGCCGACCTTGCCAATGCACCATTTTCTCTATACATGTGCGTTGAATACATTTCAAACCTTTTTAGCTGACTAGATTTATATATTTCCCACCTTCTGATCAAGTGAGACCGTTAGATTCCCTCTACTTTTTGAGAAACGAGCGTTTCCGTTCTCCCTGGCCCAACCTGCACTATGAGTGCGAAATTCCGGCCAGACTGGCCGATGCATCATTTTCTCTACACATGTGCGTTAGTTACCTTTCAAACCCTTACGTTCACTAGATGAATATATTTCCTACCTTATATTTGAGTGAGACCACTAGATTCCGTGTATTATGCGAGATCTGAGCGGTTCCGTTCTCCCAGGCATTTGCACTCTAAGTTCCCATACTGACCGACCTGGCCTATGCACCATTTTCCATATACATATGTATTAGATGTGAAAGGAATGAACAGGAAAAATGAATGAACTATGAATGAAAGCAGTACAAATATGAAACCCTAACTGGGTTGTACCCCCTATGGGATACCCCACTACAGCCTACACAGCAGTATAAGCTATAGATATGTTCTGACACACCCCCATAGGCAAAGTGGGGGAGAACAAGGGGTCACAAGACCAGTCAAGCAAGACAAATCAAAGCTCAAGGTGGATCACAAAGTCACCACACAGTCCGAGCACAAGAGCAAGGCCAAAGGCCAGTTCACAAGCAAGAGTACAGACATATATATAAAACTAGACAAGCAAGAGCAGGTATATATATATGTCACAGTACAAGTAAAGTCAAGAGGAGAGCAAGTGAGGCAAGACAGGCACAAGACCCAGCTGGGTGCAGAAGCGCTGATGGTCACAAGGCGCAAGTGCCTTGGTGAACACATCAGCAGTGTTGGCCTCAGAGGCCACGTACGCAAGTCGCAACTGACCACGCTGCTGCAACTCACGAGCAAGGAAGTAGCGGAGAGCAATGTGCTTCGTTCTGTGCTCCAAGCGCTGCTCTCGACACAAGGCCAGCATAGCCTTGTTGTCTACGTACAGCACTGGAGGAGAACGAGGCGGCTCTCCAAGGTCAGTCAGCAGGTAGGTGAGCCAGCGAAGCTCCTGTGCAGCCATGGCTCCGGCGTAGATCTCAGCCTCACAACTGGAGCCGAGAACCGAAGACGAGCGAGTAGACCGCCACGAGACAGAGCCGGAACCAAGGCTGAAGGTGTAACCCTGTGACGACCGCTGCGTAGCCTGGTCGTCAGCCCAAGAAGCGTCCGCGTGGCCGGTAAGGACTACTGGACTCCGCCCTCCAAGCACTAGCCCCATGCCTGACGTACTGCACAGGTAGCGCAATACCCTCTTCGCTGCAGCCATGTGCTCCGGTCTGTGTCTCCCAGGAGCAACATAGCGTGCAAGAATGCTCAGAGGGTATGCAAGGTCAGGTCGTGTGCAGGTCATCAGGTACATGAGGCAGCCAACAAGCTCTGCATACGGACCACTCGACTCTACGGACTCATCCGAAGGCAGAGCTGAGAGTGAGTGGCGAGTAGGCAGAGGAGTGGCCTGAGGCGAGGAGTACGTGAAGCCGAAGCGCTGAAGGACCTGCTGCACCATGTGTGACTGAGTCAGGGTAATGGTGCGGCGTGCTCTGTCCCGAGTGATCTGCAAGCCAAGGTAGCTGCGCAGTTCACCCAGGTCTGTGCACGTGTGTCTCTTCAGCAGCTCGGACTTCACGTAGGCGAGTCCAGCAGTGTCCGCTGTGGCAAAGACCAAGTCGTCGACGTACACGAGGATGTAGAACGGCGGCAGGGAAGTGTCGGTGCGAAGAAACAGCGACGGGTCAGCAGTAGAAGGAGCAAACCCAAGAGCCGCAAGCGTAGTCCTCAGTGTGTCGTGCCACTCACGCGGTGCCTGGCGGAGACCGTAGACTGGCCGTCGGAGGCTCCACTGGGTGCCAGGAGGGAAAGTCCCAGTGAAGCCAGGCGGACGGCGCAGCCAGATCTCCTCGTGCAGGCTACCCTGCAGGAACGCAGTGCTGAAGTCGAGAGAGTGAAGCTCGTAGTCGCGCTGAGCGGCAATGTGCAGCAGCACCCGAAGAGTGGTCATCTTCGGGGTGGGAGAGAAGGTCTGAAAGTAGTCAACTCCCTGCCGCTGACTGAAGCCACGAGCCACGTAACGCGCCTTGAAGACAGGCGGCGAGCCCGGCGGCCGCTTCACCCTGAAGATCCACATGCCACTGACGATGTTCGCCCCAGGAGGGGGAACCGCGTCAACGTAGGTGCCTGTGGACTTCCAGGAAGCCATCTCTGCATCCATAGCTGCCTGCCACTGAGAGGAGTAGGGACCCTCTACGGCCTCCGCGTAAGAACGCGGAGTCGGGATGTCTAGTGCATCCGGGTCTCCCTCAGGGGCTAGCAGTACAGACGCGAGACGAGGTGAAGCAGCGGCTAGACACTGGAACTCCTCCTGCCTGTCCTCTAGGACGTCCGTGCCAAGGGCACACTCACCCCCGACGGACGGAGGACAGGCGGACTCTGACTCAGCGACAAGACGAGCAGCGTAGTCTAGACGACAGCGCGCAGCAAAGTCGACAAGCTCAGTGACAAGGGCAGACGCAGCAGACGACTCGAAGGAAGGGTCAGTGACAGCAGTAGCAAGGAGACGCGTGACAGTAGGACTGGCAGCACGAAGAGAGTCCGACTCCGGGTCGGCAAGAGCAGGAAGAGAGGAAGCAGGAGGAGAAGGCAAAGGGGCACGCAGAGGAGCAGTGGACGGACGCAGTGACATCCGGTGCGTGCCAGGGACAGGAGGAGGACGCTGACGCGACCCGCGACCACTAGCGCGCTCAGTACGAACAGGCGACGCAGGACGAGACGCAGGCTCACGACGCTCAGTAAGGCCTCCAGTCGGACCAGCGTAGGGAGAAGGAGCAGGCAAAGGGGAGGCAGGCTCTAGCTGTGGCTGTGACCGGACAGGCTGCGGACCCTCTAAGGGAGGAGGAGGAGGAGCAAGACCAAGAACCTGCTCCAGGAGCGGAACGAAGTACGGTCGAGACCGCGCGGCGACGCCAGAAACAGCAGGAACAGAACCAGCAGCTCCGGCCGGAGCACCCACTCCAGCAGCACCTCCAGCAGAACCACCAGAAGCTCCAGAACCTCCAGCAGCAGCACCAGGAGCACCGTCAGTCGGACCACCAACCGCAGGCTCAGCGCCAACGTCCTCAGCAGGACCAGCTCCAGGAGAACTCTCAGACCCAGCAGCTCCAGCACCCACAGGACGAGCACCGCCAGGTCGCGTGGCAGCAGCGCCCTCCGCAGCCGAAGAACCACCAGCACCAGCGGCACGCCTCCAGCGCCGGGCAAACCACTCACGCAGCTCCTGTGGAGAGAGCGGCTCCCGGCGAGACGAAGCACCCCCAGGCACAGCACCTCCAGGCTCGGCACCTCCAGGCTCAGCACCCCCAGGCTCAGCACCCCCAGGCTCAGTACCCCCAGACACAGCACCCCCAGGCTCAGCACCCCCAGGCCCAGCACCCCCAGGCTCAGCACCCCTAGACTCCGCACCCCCAGGCTCAGCTCCCGCAGCAGCACCAGAGTCACCAGTGACCTCGACAGGCTCGACCGCGTCTACCTGAGACACACCTGAAGGGGCAGGACCCTGAGGGGGGAGGGGGACTACTGGGGGGGGACCTGGTACCAAGAAGAGCGGGGGTGGGGGGAGGGACGGAGTGCGGTAGGGGAAGAGGCGGTAGTAGGGTACCGACTCGTCGAACGTGACGTCCTGGGAGGACAGAACACGTCGAGAGGTGGGGTGGTAAAACTGCCACCCAGGGGCGTCGGGGGGGAACCCGAGGAAGACGCAGGGAGAAGCACGAGGGGACAGCTTGTCCGCAGACAGGTCGCGAACAAACGCCCGAGATCCCCAGACCCGGAACGCCGACGCATCGCCAACCTTCCCCGTCCACAACAGAGCTGGGGAGGTCTCCGGTCGAGAGACCCTGGGGTGGAGGTTGATCTGGTGCGCAGCGTACCTGACCGCAAACGGCCACAGAAAATGGGGAGCAGCCGCATGCATCATGGACGTACGAGCGACGTCCATGACCATGCCAATGCGGCGCTCAGCGATCCCATTCTGCTGTGGTGAGTCCGGAAGCGTGAAGGTCTGACGGATGCCTCGCACACGACAGTAGGCACTCAGGAGGGCAGAGGAGAACTCTCCGCCTCTGTCCGAGTGCAGACGCAAGACAGGGAAGTCAGAGCCAAAGCTTCTCCGAAGCTGAAGACGAGCTGCGCGGATCCAGTCGATCAACACCTGAGTGACCTCACCCTTGCTGCGCAAGGGGAAGACTGTGGTGTAACGCGAGTAGTCGTCAACCACCAGCAGGAAGTAGCGCTCCTGACCCTGTCCACGGACGCGGGCTGGGCCCCACACGTCCATGTGAAGCGTCTGCAACGGGGCCTCTGTCGGAGGAAACTGGGAGGAGTGAGGGGCAGCACGCTGGCGCCCCTCGACACAGGGGACACAGGCAGGGCCAGGGCCCTGAGGAAGGGGAGGGAGGGACCGGGGGAGTCCAGACACAAGAAGACGGGAGGCCATGCCTCTGAGCCGAAGCAGAGAGGGGTGGCCAAGGCGGTGGTGCCAGAGGAGGGTCTCGTGAGACAGACGACGACACGAACAAGGGGCAGACTCAGGACCAGACCTGGACGCTGCAGCAAACACCTGACCAGACGAAGGGGCCCTACCAGACGCAGTACCTGGAGGAGAAGCAGTGGTCAGTGTGTACAGGCTCGACCCCGGCCGACGTGTAAACGTAGCCAGGTGGCGACCTGTATCCGCCTCCGTACAGTGGGTCACCCGCTGACGAGCAGGGGTGAACTGGTGGACACCTGCATCCTGGAGGTCAGCACCACTCACCAAGTTCGTCGAGAACGAGGGGAGGTAGAGACCAGTCAGGGTGCCAGAGGGGGCCGCCGGACACGGGAGGACAGTGGAGAAGCGAGACAGGACAGGCCCCCCAGAGGGGTCCGCCAGGGACACCGCAACAGGCCGACTCAGCGGCGTGAGAGTGGTGCGGTCCCTAAAGAAGGAGCGAGACGCTCCAGAGTCAAGGGTGAAGGTGTGAGAGGTTGAAGCCGACACAGTACCTGAGAGGGCGGACTCACCAGTACCTGAAAGCACAGACGCACTGGCACCTAGAGCAGCAGCCTCACTAGTACCTGACGCGGCAGTACCAATGCCCGGGTCGGGCGGGAAACACCGGTAACAGTCATCCTCATCACTACCAGTCACAGCATACATGGCAGAGAGAATAGCATCAAAATCAAGATCATAAATAGCTACACCAGCCCTAGACAGCTCTCCCCAGCGGGGGATCTCAGCGGCCTCCGGAAACTGCTGACGCCAGGCGTCGGTCAGGCGGCCAAAGCAGCGACGGGCTGTGTGGGCGCCTCCACACCTCTCCCCTGCACGGTCACCAGTGCGAAGAACGTAGGGGCAGGGACCAAGCGCACCACCGCGCTGACGCTGCAAGTACCACTCACGGAGCTGCTGAGGGCCGGGGACGGTGCGAGAGCGCTGCTGCTGCTGCGGCTGCTGCTGCGGCTGCTGCTGCTGCTGCTGCTGGCGCTGACCACCCCCAGAGCTGCTCCGCTGGGACGAGCCACTCCGACCCCCTCCTCCACCGCCACCCCCGCCTCCACCGCCACCCCCGTCGCCACCGCCACCTCCCCCACCAGGACCGTCGCTCCCACCGCTCCCACCGCCTCCTCCGCTACCACCTCCGCCGCCACCTCCGCCTCCACCGCCGCCACTACTACCTCCACTCCCGCCACCACCCCCCCCGCCACCCCCACTCCCCCCTCCACCCCCACCGCCTCCTCCACCGCCCCCTCTGGCTCCACTTGCTCCCTTGCCCCCCTTGCCCTTGCCAGTGCGGCGTCTGCCACTGGGGGCAGACGCCGCACCGACCGACTCAAAACCAACGAGGTCGGCCGCAGCGGCAGAGGCGACAGAGGGCAGCAGGGGGGAGGGACCACACCCCTCAAAGATGGGGGTGCGAGGGTCACCCCGAGAGGCCCCTACAGCGACAATACTCTTCTCAGCCGCTAGCAGGGACTCCTCAAGGAGGTCGACAGTGAGAGTGGTGGGACAGACAGAGAGAAACTGGTCCCTAACGACACGAAGGGACTCAGGGAGACGGGTGACGAGAAAGTAGAGAGTGATGTACATGGGAGGAGGGTTCGCAGCGCGGAACTCAGCAGGAAGGGCAGCGCGGTAGCGGGTGTCACTAGCGCGGAGGTGGGTAACGAGGTCAGCGACAGTGGGAAAGGAAGCGAGGTCAGGGAAGAGAAACGGTAGCATGAGGCGGCTAAGGGTAGCGGAGGAAGGGGAGGAGTAGCGCGCAACTACAGCGTCGTACAAGGCCTGAGCGGTCTTGCACTGACTAAAGTGGGCACACTCAGAGGAAGGGAGGTGGCGACGCACAGCAAGACGTGCAGCAGCATCGCGGGTCGCCCACTTGGAGCGAACGGCAGAGTCAGCATCAGCAGGCGGGGCAGGGACAGCGCCAGAGACAAAGTCAAAGAGAGAGACCTCATCTACCGCATCACACAGTAAGTACAGCTGCAGGTCCTCGATCCAGACGGCAAAGTCAATGGCCCTCCCCTCAGCGTCAAAAGTGAGAACATTGGGGGTGGCCATGGCAGCAGCTGAAAGTCTCACCGGGATGGGAGAGTCGGGTAGGTCAGCAGCAGGCGGCTCGGGCTGCTCGGGCGGCTCGGGCGGCTCGGGCGGCTCGGGCGACTCGGGCGGCTCGGGCGGCTCGGGCGGCTCGGGCGGCTCAGGTACCGGGCGGCTCGGCTGCTGCTGGGCGGCTCGGCTGCTGCTGGGCGGTTCGGCTGCTGCTGGGCGGCTCGGCTGCTGCTGGGCGGCTCGGCTGCTGTTGGGCGGCTCGGCTGCTGCTGGGCGGCTCGGCTGCAGTGTAGTGGCGGGGACGAGACAGGGGACGGCGGGGCCGTCAGGGTGCAGTGGCGGACCGTCAGGATGCAGCGGAGGGCCGCTGGAAGCACCCGCGGCTGAGCAGGCTGCGGGGCCGCGTCGTAGGAGGCGGCAGGGCCGCGGCTGAGCAGGCGGCAGAGGCCGCGTCGTAGAGGGCGGCGGGGCCGCGGCTGAGCAGGCGGCGGAGGCCGCGTCGTAGCGGGCGGCGGGGTCGCGGCTGAGCAGGCGGCGGGGCCGCGTCTTAGCAGGCGGCGGGGCCGCGTCTTAGCAGGCGGCGGGGCCGCGTCTTAGCAGGCGGCGGGGCCGCGTCCGAGTAGGCGGCGGGGCCGCGACTGGGTGGCGGGGCCGCGTCTTAGTGGCGGGGCCGCGACTAAGTGGCGGGGCCGCGACGTAAGGGCGGGGCCGCGACGTAAGGGCGGGGCCGCGACTGGACGGCGGGGCCGCGAACGAAGGGCGGCGGGGCCGCAGGGGAAGGGCGACTCGGGGGGGTCGCTAAAAAAAAAAGGATCGCGCGCCTCGGGGCGCGCTTCGGTGGGCCCTAGGCGAAGTTCCCACAGGGAACCCGCTCTATACCATGTGAAAGGAATGAACAGGAAAAATGAATGAACTATGAATGAAAGCAGTACAAATATGAAACCCTAACTGGGTTGTACCCCCTATGGGATACCCCACTACAGCCTACACAGCAGTATAAGCTATAGATATGTTCTGACATTAGATTCCTTTCGAACCTTATTAGCTCACTAGATTTATATATTTCCCACCTTCTGATCGAGTGAGACCGCTAGATTCCCTCTAATTTTAGAGAAATGAGCGTTTCCGTTCTCCTTGGCCCTAGTTGCACTATAAGTGCGAAATGCCGGCCAGACTGGCCGATGCACAATTTTCTCTACACATGTGCGCTAGTTACCTTTCAAACCCTTACGTTCACTAGATCAATATATTTCCTACTTTCTATTTGAGTGAGACCACTTGATTCCGTGTACTATGCGAGATCTGAGCGCTTCCGTTCTCCCTGGGATTTGCATTTTAAGTTCTAATACTGACCGACCTTGCCAATGCACCATTTTCTCTATACATGTGCGTTGAATACATTTCAAACCTTTTTAGCTGACTAGATTTATATATTTCCCACCTTCTGATCGAGTGAGACCGTTAGATTCCCTCTACTTTTTGAGAAATGAGGGTTTCCATTCTCCCTGGCCCCACCTGCACTATGAGTGCGAAATGCCGGCCAGACTGGCCGATGCACCATTTTCTCTACACATGTGCGTTAGTTACCTTTCAAACCCTTACGTTCACTAGATTAATATATTTCCTACCTTATATTTGGGTGGGACCACTAGATTCCGTGTATTATGCGAGATCTGAGTGGTTCCGTTCTCCCGGGCATTTGCACTCTAAGTTCCCATACTGACCGACCTGGCCAATGCACCACTTTCCATATACATATGCATTAGATTCCTTCCAAACTTTATTAGCTCACTAGATTTATATATTTCCCACCTTCTGATCGAGTGAGACCGCTAGATTCCCTTTACTTTTTTAGAAATGAGCGTTTCCGTTCTCCTTGGCCCTACTTGCACTATAAGTGCGAAATGCCGGCCAGACTGGCCGATGCACCATTTTCTCTACACATGTGCGTTAGTTACCTTTCAAACCCTTACGTTCACTAGATGAATTTATTTCCTACCTTCTATTTGAGTGAGACCACTAGATTCCGTGTACTATGCGAGATCTGAGCGCTTCCGTTCTCCCTGACATTTGCACTCTAAGTTCCCATACTGACCGACCTGGCCAATGCACCATTTTCCACATACATATGCATTAGATTCCTTTCAAACCTTATTAGCTCACTAGATTTATATATTTCCCACCTTCTGATCGAGTGAGACCGCTAGATTCCCTTTACGTTTTGAGAAATGAGCGTTTCCGTTCTCCTTGGCCCTACTTGCACTATAAGTGCAAAATGCCGGCCAGACTGGCCGATGCACCATTTTCTCTACACATGTGCGTTAGTTACCTTTCAAACCCTTACGTTCACTAGATGAATAGATTTCCTACCTTCTATTTGAGTGAGACCACTAGATTCCGTGTACTATGCGAGATCTGAGCGCTTCCGTTCTCCCTCGCATTTGCATTTTAAGTTCCGATACTGACCGACCTGGCCAGTGCACCATTTTCTCTATACATGTGCGTTGAATACATTTCAAACCTTTTTGGCTCACTAGATTTATATATTCTCCACCTTCTGATCGAGTGAGACCGCTAGATTCTCTCTACTTTTTGAGAAATGAGCGTTTCCGTTCTCCTTGGCCCTAGTTGCACTATAAGTGCGAAATGCCGGCCAGACTGGCCGATGCACAATTTTCTCTACACATGTGCGTTAGTTACCTTTCAAACCCTTACGTTCACTAGATGAATATATTTTCTACTTTCTATTTGAGTGAGACCACTTGATTCCGTGTACTATGCGAGATCTGAGCGCTTCCGTTCTCCCTGGCATTTGCATTTTAAGTTCCGATACTGACCGACCTGGCCAATGCACCATTTTCTCTATACAGGTGCGTTGAATACATTTCAAACCTTTTTAGCTGACTAGATTTATATATTTCCCACCTTCTGATCGAGTGAGACCGTTAGATTCCCTCTACTTTTTGAGAAACGAGGGTTTCCATTCTCCCTGGCCCCACCTGCACTATGAGGGCGAAATGCCGGCCAGACTGGCCGATGCACCATTTTCTCTACACATGTGCGTTAGTTACCTTTCAAACCCTTACGTTCACTAGATTAATATATTTCCTACCTTATATTTGAGTGGGACCACTAGATTCCGTGTATTATGCGAGATCTGAGTGGTTCCGTTCTCCCGGGCATTTGCACTCTAAGTTCCCATACTGACCGACCTGGCCAATGCACCACTTTCCATATACATATGCATTAGATTCCTTCCAAACTTTATTAGCTCACTAGATTTATATATTTCCCACCTTCTGGTCGAGTGAGACCGCTAGATTCCCTTTACTTTTTTAGAAATGAGCGTTTCCGTTCTCCTTGGCCCTACTTGCACTATAAGTGCGAAATGCCGGCCAGACTGGCCGATGCACCATTTTCTCTACACATGTGCGTTAGTTACCTTTCAAACCCTTACGTTCACTAGATGAATTTATTTCCTACCTTCTATTTGAGTGAGACCACTAGATTCCGTGTACTATGCGAGATCTGAGCGCTTCCGTTCTCCCTGACATTTGCACTCTAAGTTCCCATACTGACCGACCTGGCCAATGCACCATTTTCCATATACATATGCATTAGATTCCTTTCGAACCTTATTAGCTCACTAGATTTATATATTCCCACCTTCTGATCGAGTGAGACCGCTAGATTCCCTTTACTTTTTGAGAAATGAGCGTTTCCGTTCTCCTTGGCCCTACTTGCACTATAAGTGCAAAATGCCGGCCAGACTGGCCGATGCACCATTTTCTCTACACATGTGCGTTAGTTACCTTTCAAACCCTTACGTTCACTAGATGAATTTATTTCCTACCTTCTATTTGAGTGAGACCACTAGATTATGTGTACTATGCGAGATCTGAGCGCTTCCATTCTCCCTGGCATTTGCACTCTATGTTCCCATACTGACCGACCTGGCCAATGCACCATTTTCCATATACATATGCATTAGATTCCTTTCGAACCTTATTGGCTCACTAGATTTTTATATTCTCCACCTTCTGATCGAGTGAGACCGCTAGATTCTCTCTACTTTTTGAGAAATGAGCGTTTCCGTTCTCCTTGGCCCTAGTTGCACTATAAGTGCGAAATGCCGGCCAGACTGGCCGATGCACAATTTTCTCTACACATGTGCGTTAGTTACCTTTCAAACCCTTACGTTCACTAGATGAATATATTTCCTACTTTCTATTTGAGTGAGACCACTTGATTCCGTGTACTATGCGAGATCTGAGCGCTTCCGTTCTCCCTGGCATTTGCATTTTAAGTTCCGATACTGACCGACCTGGCCAATGCACCATTTTCTCTATACAGGTGCGTTGAATACATTTCAAACCTTTTTAGCTGACTAGATTTATATATTTCCCACCTTCTGATTGAGTGAGGCCGTTAGATTCCCTCTACTTTTTGAGACACGAGCGTTTCCGTTCTCCCTGGCCCCACCTGCACTATGCGTGCGAAATGCCGGCCAGACTGGCCGATGCACCATTTTCTCTACACATGTGTGTTAGTTACCTTTCAAACCCTTACGCTCACTAGATGAATATATTTCCTACCGTATATTTGAGTGAGACCACTAGATTCCGTGTATTATGCGAGATCTGAGCGGTTCCGTTCTCCCAGGCAGTTGCACTCTAAGTTCCCATACTGACCGACCTGGCCAATGCACCACTTTCCATATACATATGCATTAGATTCCTTCCGAACCTTATTAGCTCACTAGATTTATATATTTCCCACCTTCTGATCGAGTGAGACCGCTAGATTCCCTTTACTTTTTGAGAAATGAGCGTTTCCGTTCTCCTTGGCCCTACTTGCACTATAAGTGCGAAATGCCGGCCAGACTGGCCGATGCACCATTTTCTCTACACATGTGCGTTAGTTACCTTTCAAACCCTTACGTTCACTAGATGAATTTATTTCCTACCTTCTATTTGAGTGAGACCACTAGATTCCGTGTACTATGCGAGATCTAAGCGCTTCCGTTCTCCCTAGCATTTGCACTCTAAGTTCCCATACTGACCGACCTGGCCAATACACCATTATCCATATACATATGCATTAGATTCCTTTCGAACCTTATTAGCTCACTAGATTTATATATTTCCTACCTTCTGATCGAGTGAGACCGCTAGATTCCCTTTACTTTTTGAGAAATTAGCGTTTCCGTTCTTCTTGGCCCTACTTGCACTATAAGTGCGAAATGCCGGCCAGACTGGCCGATGCACCATTTTCTCTACACATGTGCGTTAGTTACCTTTCAAACCCTTACGTTCACTAGATAAATTTATTTCCTACCTTCTATTTGAGTGAGACCACTTGATTCCGTGTACTATGCGAGATCTGAGCGCTTCCGTTCTCCCTGGCATTTGCACTCTAAGTTCCCATACTGACCGACCTGGCCAATGCACCATTTTCCATGTACATATGCATTAGATTCCTTTCGAACCTTATTAGCTCACTAGATTTATATATTTCCCACCTTCTGATCGAGTGAGACCGCTAGATTCCCTCTATTTTTTGAGAAACGAGCGTTTCCGTTCTCTCTGGCCCCACCTGCACTATGAGTGCGAAATGCCGGCCAGACTAGCCGATGCACCATTTTCTCTACACATGTGCGTTAGTTACCTTTCAAACCCTTACGTTCACTAGATGAATATATTTTCTACCTTATATTTGAGTGAGACCACTAGATTCCGTGTATTATGCGAGATCTGAGCGGTTCCGTTCTCCCAGGCATTTGCATTTTAAGTTCCGATACTGACCGACCTGGCCAATGCACCACTTTCCATATACATATGCATTAGATTCCTTTCGAACCTTATTAGCTCACTAGATTTTATATATTTCCCACCTTCTGATCGAGTGAGACCGCTAGATACCCTCTACTTTTTGAGAAATGAGCGTTTCCGTTCTCCTTGGCCCTAGTTGCACTATAAGTGCGAAATGCCGGCCAGACTGGCCGATGCACAATTTTCTCTACACATGTGCGTTAATTACCTTTCAAGCCCTTACGTTCACTAGATGAATATATTTCGTACTTTCTATTTGAGTGAGACCACTTGATTCCGTGTACTATGCGAGATCTGAGCACTTCCGTTCTCCCTGGCATTTGCATTTTAAGTTCCGATACTGACCGACCTTGCCAATGCACCATTTTCTCTATACATGTGCGTTGAATACATTTCAAACCTTTTTAGCTGACTAGATTTATATATTTCCCACCTTCTGATCGAGTGAGACCGTTAGATTCCCTCTACTTTTTGAGAAACGAGCGTTTCCGTTCTCCCTGGCCCCACCTGCACTATGAGTGAGAAATGCCGGCCAGACTGGCGGATGCACCATTTTCTCTACACATGTGCGTTAGTTACCTTTCAAACCCTTACGTTCACTAGATGAATATATTTCCTACCTTATATTTGAGTGAGACCACTAGATTCCGTGTATTATGCGATATCTGAGCGGTTCCGTTCTCCCAGGCATTTGCACTATAAGTTCCCATACTGACCGACCTGGCCAATGCACCACTTTCCATATACATATGCATTAGATTCCTTCCGAACCTTATTAGTGTTGAAATGTATTTGTATACTTTCATATAAATGCCTACAGTAGCCTAGTGTAGTTATCTTAGTTTCCTGCTAGGTGGTGTACCATTTGCCTTTCTTCATTCTTGCCTATTTGTACCCTTGAACCTATAGTGAAACCCCATTCTCTCGATACTTTTCACTCTACTCAACTTACTCGAACTCAACTAGCTATGGCTCCTTTAGCCTAGCTAAGATTCTGACAATTAGCTCACTAGATTTATATATTTCCCACCTTCTGATCGAGTGAGATCGCTAGATTCCCTTTACTTTTTGAGAAATGAGCGTTTCCGTTCTCCTTGGCCCTACTTGCACTATAAGTGCGAAAAGCCGGCCAGACTGGCTGATGCACCATTTTCTCTACACATGTGCATTAGTTACCTTTCGAACCCTTACGTTCACTAGATGACTTTATTTCCTGCCTTCTATTTGAGTGAGACCACTAGATTCCGTGTACTATGCGAGATCTGAGCGGTTCCGTTCGCCCATGCATTTGCACTCTAAGTTCCCATACTGACCGACCTGGCCAATGCACCATTTTCCATATACATATGCATTAGATTCCTTTCAAACCTTGTTAGCTTACTAGATTTATATATTTCCCACCTTCTGATCGAGTGAGACTGCTAGATTCCCTTTACTTTTTGAGAAATGAGCGTTTCCGTTCTCCTTGGCCCTACTTGCACTATAAGTGCGAAATGCCAGCCAGACTGGCCGATGCACCATTTTCTCTACACATGTGCGTTAGTTACCTTTCAAACCCTTACGTTCACTAGATTAATATATTTCCTACCTTATATTTGAGTGAGACCACTAGATTCTGTGTATTATGCGAGATCTGAGCGGTTCCGTTCTCCCAGGCATTTGCATTCTAAGTTCCCATACTGACCGACCTGGCCAATGCACCACTTTCCATATACATATGCATTAGATTCCTTCCGAACCTTATTAGCTCACTAGATTTATATATTTCCCACCTTCTGATCGAGTGAGACCGCTAGATTCCCTTTACTTTTTGAGAAATGAGCGTTTTCATTCTCCTTGGCCCTACTTGCACTATAAGTGCGAAATGCCGGCTAGACTGGCCGATGCACCATTTTCTCTACACATGTGCGTTAGTTACCTTTTAAACCCTTACGTTCACTAGATGATTTTATTTTATACCTTCTATTTTAGTGAGACCACTAGATTCCGTGTACTATGCGAGATCTGAGCGCTTCCGTTCTCCCTGGCATTTGCACTCTAAGTTCCCATACTGACCGACCTGGCCAATGCACCATTTTGCATATACATATGCATTAGATTCCTTTCGAACCTTATTAGCTCACTAGATTTATATATTTCCCACCTTCTGATCGAGTGAGACCGCTAGATTCCCTTTACTTTTTGAGAAATGAGCGTTTCCGTTCTCCTTGGCCCTAGTTGCACTATAAGTGCAAAATGCCGGCCAGACTGGCCGATGCACCATTTTCTCTACACATGTGCGTTAGTTACCTTTCAAACCCTTACGTTCATTAGATGAATTTATTTCCTACCTTCTATTTTAGTGAGACCACTAGATTCCGTGTACTATGCGAGATCTGAGCGCTTCCATTCTCCCTGGCATTTGCACTCTAAGTTCCCATACTGACCGACCTGGCCAATGCACCATTTTCCATATACATATGCATTAGATTCCTTTCCAACCTGATTAGCTCACTAGATTTATATATTTCCCACCTTCTGATCGAGTGAGACCGCTAGATTCTCTCTACTTTTTGAGAAATGAGCGTTTCCGTTCTCCTTGGCCCTAGTTGCACTGTAAGTGCGAAATGCCGGCCAGACTGGCCGATGCACCATTTTCTCTACACATGTGCGTTAGTTACCTTTCAAACCCTTACATTCACTAGATGAATATATTTCCTACTTTCTATTTGAGTGAGACCACTAGATTCCGTGTACTATGCGAGATCTGAGCGCTTCCGTTCTCCCTCGCATTTGCATTTTAAGTTCCGATACTGACCGACCTGGCCAATGCACCATTTTCTCTATACATGTGCGTTTAATACATTTCAAACCTTTTTAGCTGACTAGATTTATATATTTCCCACCTTCTGATCGAGTGAGACCGTTAGATTCCCTCTACTTTTTGAGAAACGAGGGTTTCCATTCTTCCTGGCCCCACCTGCACTATGAGTGCGAAATGCCGGCCAGACTGGCCGATGCACCATTTTCTCTACACATGTGCGTTAGTTACCTTTCAAACCCTTACGTTCACTAGATTAATATATTTCCTACCTTATATTTGAGTGAGACCACTAGATTCCGTGTATTATGCGAGATCCGAGCGGTTCCGTTCTCCCAGGCATTTGCACTCTAAGTTCCCATACTGACTGACCTGGCCAATGCACCACTTTCCATAAACATATGCATTAGATTCCTTCCGAACCTTATTAGCTCACTAGATTTATATATTTCCCACCTTCTGATCGAGTGAGACCGCTAGATTCCCTTTACTTTTTGAGAAATGAGCGTTTCCGTTCTCCTTGGCCCTACTTGCACTATAAGTGCGAAATGCCGGCCAGACTGGCCGATGCACCATTTTCTCTACACATGTGCGTTAGTTACCTTTCAAACCCTTACGTTCACTAGATGAATTTATTTCCTACCTTCTATTTTAGTGAGACCACTAGATTCCGTGTACTATGCGAGATCTGAGCGCTTCCGTTCTCCCTGACATTTGCACTCTAAGTTCCCATATTGACCGACCTGGCCAATGCACCATTTTCCACATACATATGCATTAGATTCCTTTCAAACCTTATTAGCTCACTAGATTTATATATTTCCCACCTTCTGATCGAGTGAGACCGCTAGATTCCCTTTACGTTTTGAGAAATGAGCGTTTCCGTTCTCCTTGGCCCTACTTGCACTATAAGTGCAAAATGCCGGCCAGACTGGCCGATGCACCATTTTCTCTACACATGTGCGTTAGTTACCTTTCAAACCCTTACGTTCACTAGATGAATAGATTTCCTACCTTCTATTTGAGTGAGACCACTAGATTCCGTGTACTATGCGAGATCTGAGCGCTTCCGTTCTCCCTCGCATTTGCATTTTAAGTTCCGATACTGACCGACCTGGCCAGTGCACCATTTTCTCTATACATGTGCGTTGAATACATTTCAAACCTTTTTAGCTGACTAGATTTATATATTTCCCACCTTCTGATCGAGTGAGACCGTTAGATTCCCTCTCCTTTTTGAGAAACGAGGGTTTCCATTCTTCCTGGCCCCACCTGCACTATGAGTGCGAAATGCCGGCCAGACTGGCCGATGCACCATTTTCTCTACACATGTGCGTTAGTTACCTTTCAAACCCTTACGTTCCTTAGATTAATATATTTCCTACCTTATATTTGAGTGAGACCACTAGATTCCGTGTATTATGCGAGATCCGAGCGGTTCCGTTCTCCCAGGCATTTGCACTCTAAGTTCCCATACTGGCCGACCTGGCCAATGCACCATTTTCCATATACATATGCATTAGATTCCTTTCCAACCTGATTAGCTCACTAGATTTATATATTTCCCACCTTCTGATCGAGTGAGACCGCTAGATTCTCTCTACTTTTTGAGAAATGAGCGTTTCCGTTCTCCTTGGCCCTAGTTGCACTGTAAGTGCGAAATGCCGGCCTGACTGGCCGATGCACCATTTTCTCTACACATGTGCGTTAGTTACCTTTCAAACCCTTACATTCACTAGATGAATTTATTTCCTACCTTCTATTTGAGTGAGACCACTAGATTCCGTGTACTATGCGAGATCTGAGCGCTTCCGTTCTCCCTCGCATTTGCATTTTAAGTTCCGATACTGACCGACCTGGCCAGTGCACCATTTTCTCTATACATGTGCGTTGAATACATTTCAAACCTTTTTAGCTGACTAGATATATATATTTCCCACCTTCTGATCGAGTGAGACCGTTAGATTCCCTCTACTTTTTGAGAAACGAGGGTTTCCATTCTTCCTGGCCCCACCTGCACTATGAGTGCGAAATGCCGGCCAGACTGGCCGATGCACCATTTTCTCTACACATGTGCGTTAGTTACCTTTCAAACCCTTACGTTCACTAGATTAATATATTTCCTACCTTATATTTGAGTGAGACCACTAGATTCCGTGTATTATGCGAGATCCGAGCGGTTCCGTTCTCCCAGGCATTTGCACTCTAAGTTCCCATACTGACCGACCTGGCCAATGCACCACTTTCCATAAACATATGCATTAGATTCCTTCCGAACCTTATTAGCTCACTAGATTTATATATTTCCCACCTTCTGATCGAGTGAGACCGCTAGATTCCCTTTACTTTTTGAGAAATGAGCGTTTCCGTTCTCCTTGGCCCTACTTGCACTATAAGTGCGAAATGCCGGCCAGACTGGCCGATGCACCATTTTCTCTACACATGTGCGTTAGTTACCTTTCAAACCCTTACGTTCACTAGATGAATTTATTTCCTACCTTCTATTTTAGTGAGACCACTAGATTCCGTGTACTATGCAAGATCTGAGCGCTTCCGTTCTCCCTTACATTTGCACTCTAAGTTCCCATATTGACCGACCTGGCCAATGCACCATTTTCCACATACATATGCATTAGATTCCTTTCAAACCTTATTAGCTCACTAGATTTATATATTTCCCACCTTCTGATCGAGTGAGACCGCTAGATTCCCTTTACTTTTTGAGAAATGAGCGTTTCCGTTCTCCTTGGCCCTACTTGCACTATAAGTGCGAAATGCCGGCCAGACTGGCCGATGCACCATTTTCTCTACACATGTGCATTAGTTACCTTTCGAACCCTTACGTTCACTAGATGAATTTATTTCCTACCTTCTATTTGAGTGAGACCACTAGATTCCGTGTACTATGCGAGATCTGAGCGGTTCCGTTCGCCCATGCATTTGCACTCTAAGTTCCCATACTGACCGACCTGGCCAATGCACCATTTTCCATATACATATGCATTAGATTCCTTTCAAACCTTGTTAGCTTACTAGATTTATATATTTCCCACCTTCTGATCGAGTGAGACTGCTAGATTCCCTTTACTTTTTGAGAAATGAGCGTTTCCGTTCTCCTTGGCCCTACTTGCACTATAAGTGCGAAATGCCGGCCAGACTGGCCGATGCACCATTTTCTCTACACATGTGCGTTAGTTACCTTTCAAACCCTTACGTTCACTAGATTAATATATTTCCTACCTTATATTTGAGTGAGACCACTAGATTCTGTGTATTATGCGAGATCTGAGCGGTTCCGTTCTCCCAGGCATTTGCATTCTAAGTTCCCATACTGACCGACCTGGCCAATGCACCACTTTCCATATACATATGCATTAGATTCCTTCCGAACCTTATTAGCTCACTAGATTTATATATTTCCCACCTTCTGATCGAGTGAGACCGCTAGATTCCCTTTACTTTTTGAGAAATGAGCGTTTTCATTCTCCTTGGCCCTACTTGTACTATAAGTGCGAAATGCCGGCTAGACTGGCCGATGCACCATTTTCTCTACACATGTGCGTTAGTTACCTTTTAAACCCTTACGTTCACTAGATGATTTTATTTTCTACCTTCTATTTTAGTGAGACCACTAGATTCCGTGTACTATGCGAGATCTGAGCGCTTCCGTTCTCCCTGGCATTTGCACTCTAAGTTCCCATACTGACCGACCTGGCCAATGCACCATTTTGCATATACATATGCATTAGATTCCTTTCAAACCTTATTAGCTCACTAGATTTATATATTTCCCACCTTCTGATCGAGTGAGACCGCTAGATTCCCTTTACTTTTTGAGAAATGAGCGTTTCCGTTCTCCTTGGCCCTACTTGCACTATAAGTGCGAAATGCCGGCCAGACTGGCCGATGCACCATTTTCTCTACACATGTGCATTAGTTACCTTTCGAACCCTTACGTTCACTAGATGAATTTATTTCCTACCTTCTATTTGAGTGAGACCACTAGATTCCGTGTACTATGCGAGATCTGAGCGGTTCCGTTCGCCCATGCATTTGCACTCTAAGTTCCCATACTGACCGACCTGGCCAATGCACCATTTTCCATATACATATGCATTAGATTCCTTTCAAACCTTGTTAGCTTACTAGATTTATATATTTCCCACCTTCTGATCGAGTGAGACTGCTAGATTCCCTTTACTTTTTGAGAAATGAGCGTTTCCGTTCTCCTTGGCCCTACTTGCACTATAAGTGCGAAATGCCGGCCAGACTGGCCGATGCACCATTTTCTCTACACATGTGCGTTAGTTACCTTTCAAACCCTTACGTTCACTAGATTAATATATTTCCTACCTTATATTTGAGTGAGACCACTAGATTCTGTGTATTATGCGAGATCTGAGCGGTTCCGTTCTCCCAGGCATTTGCATTCTAAGTTCCCATACTGACCGACCTGGCCAATGCACCACTTTCCATATACATATGCATTAGATTCCTTCCGAACCTTATTAGCTCACTAGATTTATATATTTCCCACCTTCTGATCGAGTGAGACCGCTAGATTCCCTTTACTTTTTGAGAAATGAGCGTTTTCATTCTCCTTGGCCCTACTTGCACTATAAGTGCGCAATGCCGGCTAGACTGGCCGATGCACCATTTTCTCTACACATGTGCGTTAGTTACCTTTTAAACCCTTACGTTCACTAGATGATTTTATTTTCTACCTTCTATTTAAGTGAGACCACTAGATTCCGTGTACTATGCGAGATCTGAGCGCTTCCGTTCTCCCTGGCATTTGCACTCTAAGTTCCCATACTGACCGACCTGGCCAATGCACCATTTTGCATATACATATGCATTAGATTCCTTTCGAACCTTATTAGCTCACTAGATTTATATATTTCCCACCTTCTGATCGAGTGAGACCGCTAGATTCCCTTTACTTTTTGAGAAATGAGCGTTTCCGTTCTCCTTGGCCCTAGTTGCACTATAAGTGCAAAATGCCGGCCAGACTGGCCGATGCACCATTTTCTCTACACATGTGCGTTAGTTACCTTTCAAACCCTTACGTTCATTAGATGAATTTATTTCCTACCTTCTATTTTAGTGAGGCCACTAGATTCCGTGTACTATGCGAGATCTGAGCGCTTCCATTCTCCCTGGCATTTGCACTCTAAGTTCCCATACTGACCGACCTGGCCAATGCACCATTTTCCATATACATATGCATTAGATTCCTTTCCAACCTGATTAGCTCACTAGATTTATATATTTCCCACCTTCTGATCGAGTGAGACCGCTAGATTCTCTCTACTTTTTGAGAAATGAGCGTTTCCGTTCTCCTTGGCCCTAGTTGCACTGTAAGTGCGAAATGCCGGCCAGACTGGCCGATGCACCATTTTCTCTACACATGTGCGTTAGTTACCTTTCAAACCCTTACATTCACTAGATGAATTTATTTCCTACCTTCTATTTGAGTGAGACCACTAGATTCCGTGTACTATGCGAGATCTGAGCGCTTCCGTTCTCCCTCGCATTTGCATTTTAAGTTCCGATACTGACCGACCTGGCCAGTGCACCATTTTCTCTATACATGTGCGTTGAATACATTTCAAACCTTTTTAGCTGACTAGATTTATATATTTCCCACCTTCTGATCGAGTGAGACCGTTAGATTCCCTCTACTTTTTGAGAAACAAGGGTTTCCATTCTTCCTGGCCCCACCTGCACTATGAGTGCGAAATGCCGGCCAGACTGGCCGATGCACCATTTTCTCTACACATGTGCGTTAGTTACCTTTCAAACCCTTACGTTCACTAGATTAATATATTTCCTACCTTATATTTGAGTGAGACCACTAGATTCCGTGTATTATGCGAGATCCGAGCGGTTCCGTTCTCCCAGGCATTTGCACTCTAAGTTCCCATACTGACCGACCTGGCCAATGCACCACTTTCCATAAACATATGCATTAGATTCCTTCCGAACCTTATTAGCTCACTAGATTTATATATTTCCCACCTTCTGATCGAGTGAGACCGCTAGATTCCCTTTACTTTTTGAGAAATGAGCGTTTCCGTTCTCCTTGGCCCTACTTGCACTATAAGTGCGAAATGCCGGCCAGACTGGCCGATGCACCATTTTCTCTACACATGTGCGTTAGTTACCTTTCAAACCCTTACGTTCACTAGATGAATTTATTTCCTACCTTCTATTTTAGTGAGACCACTAGATTCCGTGTACTATGCGAGATCTGAGCGCTTCCGTTCTCCCTGACATTTGCACTCTAAGTTCCCATATTGACCGACCTGGCCAATGCACCATTTTCCACATACATATGCATTAGATTCCTTTCAAACCTTATTAGCTCACTAGATTTATATATTTCCCACCTTCTGATCGAGTGAGACCGCTAGATTCCCTTTACGTTTTGAGAAATGAGCGTTTCCGTTCTCCTTGGCCCTACTTGCACTATAAGTGCAAAATGCCGGCCAGACTGGCCGATGCACCATTTTCTCTACACATGTGCGTTAGTTACCTTTCAAACCCTTACGTTCACTAGATGAATAGATTTCCTACCTTCTATTTGAGTGAGACCACTAGATTCCGTGTACTATGCGAGATCTGAGCGCTTCCGTTCTCCCTCGCATTTGCATTTTAAGTTCCGATACTGACCGACCTGGCCAGTGCACCATTTTCTCTATACATGTGCGTTGAATACATTTCAAACCTTTTTAGCTGACTAGATTTATATATTTCCCACCTTCTGATCGAGTGAGACCGTTAGATTCCCTCTACTTTTTGAGAAACGAGGGTTTCCATTCTTCCTGGCCCCACCTGCACTATGAGTGCGAAATGCCGGCCAGACTGGCCGATGCACCATTTTCTCTACACATGTGCGTTAGTTACCTTTCAAACCCTTATGTTCACTAGATTTATATATTTCCTACCTTATATTTGAGTGAGACCACTAGATTCCGTGTATTATGCGAGATCCGAGCGGTTCCGTTCTCCCAGGCATTTGCACTCTAAGTTCCCCTACTGGCCGACCTGGCCAATGCACCATTTTCCATATACATATGCATTAGATTCCTTTCCAACCTGATTAGCTCACTAGATTTATATATTTCCCACCTTCTGATCGAGTGAGACCGCTAGATTCTCTCTACTTTTTGAGAAATGAGCGTTTCCGTTCTCCTTGGCCCTAGTTGCACTGTAAGTGCGAAATGCCGGCCTGACTGGCCGATGCACCATTTTCTCTACACATGTGCGTTAGTTACCTTTCAAACCCTTACATTCACTAGATGAATTTATTTCCTACCTTCTATTTGAGTGAGACCACTAGATTCCGTGTACTATGCGAGATCTGAGCGCTTCCGTTCTCCCTCGCATTTGCATTTTAATTTCCGATACTGACCGACCTGGCCAGTGCAACATTTTCTCTATACATGTGCGTTGAATACATTTCAAACCTTTTTAGCTGACTAGATTTATATATTTCCCACCTTCTGATCGAGTGAGACCGTTAGATTCCCTCTACTTTTTGAGAAACGAGGGTTTCCATTCTTCCTGGCCCCACCTGCACTATGAGTGCGAAATGCCGGCCAGACTGGCCGATGCACCATTTTCTCTACACATGTGCGTTAGTTACCTTTCAAACCCTTACGTTCACTAGATTAATATATTTCCTACCTTATATTTGAGTGAGACCACTAGATTCCGTGTATTATGCGAGATCCGAGCGGTTCCGTTCTCCCAGGCATTTGCACTCTAAGTTCCCATACTGACCGACCTGGCCAATGCACCACTTTCCATAAACATATGCATTAGATTCCTTCCGAACCTTATTAGCTCACTAGATTTATATATTTCCCACCTTCTGATCGAGTGAGTGCGCTAGATTCCCTTTACTTTTTGAGAAATGAGCGTTTCCGTTCTCCTTGGCCCTACTTGCACTATCAGTGCGAAATGCCGGCCAGACTGGCCGATGCACCATTTTCTCTACACATGTGCGTTAGTTACCTTTCAAACCCTTACGTTCACTAGATGAATTTATTTCCTACCTTCTATTTTAGTGAGACCACTAGATTCCGTGTACTATGCAAGATCTGAGCGCTTCCGTTCTCCCTTACATTTGCACTCTAAGTTCCCATATTGACCGACCTGGCCAATGCACCATTTTCCACATACATATGCATTAGATTCCTTTCAAACCTTATTAGCTCACTAGATTTATATATTTCCCACCTTCTGATCGAGTGAGACCGCTAGATTCCCTTTACTTTTTGAGAAATGAGCGTTTCCGTTCTCCTTGGCCCTACTTGCACTATAAGTGCAAAATGCCGGCCAGACTGGCCGATGCACCATTTTCTCTACACATGTGCGTTAGTTACCTTTCAAACCCTTACGTTCACTAGATGAATATATTTCCTACCTTCTATTTGAGTGAGACCACTAGATTCCGTGTACTATGCGAGATCTGAGCGCTTCCGTTCTCCCTCGCATTTGCATTTTAAGTTCCGATACTGACCGACCTGGCCAATGCACCATTTTCTCTATACATGTGCGTTGAATACATTTCAAACCTTTTTAGCTGACTAGATTTATATATTTCCCACCTTCTGATCGAGTGAGACCGTAAGATTCCCTCTACTTTTTGAGAAACGAGGGTTTCCATTCTTCCTGGCCCCACCTGCACTATGAGTGCGAAATGCCGGCCAGACTGGCCGATGCACCATTTTCTCTACACATGTGCGTTAGTTACCTTTCAAACCCTTACGTTCACTAGATTAATATATTTCCTACCTTATATTTGAGTGAGACCACTAGATTCCGTGTATTATGCGAGAGCCGAGCGGTTCCGTTCTCCCAGGCATTTGCACTCTAAGTTCCCATACTGACCGACCTGGCCAATGCACCACTTTCCATATACATATGCATTAGATTCCTTCCGAACCTTATTAGCTCACTAGATTTATATATTTCCCACCTTCTGATCGAGTGAGACCGCTAGATTCCCTTTACTTTTTGAGAAATGAGCGTTTGCGTTCTCCTTGGCCCTACTTGCACTAAAAGTGCGAAATGCCGGCCAGACTGGCCGATGCACCATTTTCTCTACACATGTGCGTTAGTTACCTTTCAAACCCTTGCGTTCACTAGATGAATTTATTTCCTACCTTCTATTTTAGTGAGACCACTAGATTCCGTGTACTATGCGAGATCTGAGCGCTTCCGTTCTCCCTGACATTTGCACTCTAAGTTCCCATATTGACCGACCTGGCCAATGCACCATTTTCCACATACATATGCATTAGATTCCTTTCAAACCTTATTAGCTCACTAGATTTATATATTTCCCACCTTCTGATCGAGTGAGACCGCTAGATTCCCTTTACTTTTTGAGAAATGAGCGTTTCCGTTCTCCTTGGCCCTACTTGCACTATAAGTGCAAAATGCCGGCCAGACTGGCCGATGCACCATTTTCTCTACACATGTGCGTTAGTTACCTTTCAAACCCTTACGTTCACTAGATGAATATATTTCCTACCTTCTATTTGAGTGAGACCACTAGATTCCGTGTACTATGCGAGATCTGAGCGCTTCCATTCTCCCTGGCATTTGCATTTTAAGTTCCGATACTGACCGACCTGGCCAATGCACCATTTTCCATATACATATGCATTAGATTCCTTTCGAACCTTATTAGCTCACTAGATTTATATATTTCCCACCTTCTGATCGAGTCAGACCGCTAGATTCTCTCTACTTTTTGAGAAATGAGCGTTTCCGTTCTCCTTGGCCCTAGTTGCACTATAAGTGCGAAATGCCGGCCAGACTAGCCGATGCACAATTTTCTCTACACATGTGCGTTAGTTACCTTTCAAACCCTTACATTCACTAGATGAATATATTTCCTACTTTCTATTTTGGTGAGACCACTTGATTCCGTGTACTATGCGATATCTGAGTGCTTCCGTTCTCCCTGGCATTTGCATTTTAAGTTCCGATACTGACCGACCTGGCCAATGCACCATTTTCTCTATACATGTGCGTTGCATACATTTCAAACCTTTTTAGCTGACTAGATGTATATATTTCCCACCTTTTGATTGAGTGAGACCGTTAGATTCCTCTACTTTTTGAGAAACGAGCGTTTCCGTTCTCCCTGGCCCCACCTGCACTATGAGTGCGAAATTCCGGCCAGACTGGCCGATGCACCATTTTCTCTACACATGTGCGTTAGTTACCTTTCAAACCCTTACGTTCACTAGATGAATATATTTCATACCTTATATTTGAGTGAGACCGCTTGATTCCGTGTATTATGCGAGATCTGAGCGGTTCCGTTCTCCCAGGCATTTGCACTCTAAGTTCCCATACTGACCGACCTGGCCTATGCACCATTTTCCATATACATATGCATTAGATTCCTTTCGAACCTTATTAGCTCACTAGATAAATATATTTCCCACCTTCTGATCGAGTGAGACCGCTAGATTCCCTCTACTTTTTGAGAAATGAGCGTTTCCGTTCTCCTCGACCCTAGTTGCACTATAAGTGCGAAATGCCGGCCAGACTAGCCGATGCACAATTTTCTCTACACATGTGCGTTAGTTACCTTTCAAAACCCTTACATTCACTAGATGAATATATTTCCTACTTTCTATTTGAGTGAGACCACTTGATTCCGTGTACTATGCGAGATCTGAGCGCTTCCGTTCTCCCTGGCATTTGCATTTTAAGTTCCGATACTGGCCGACCTTGCCAATGCACCATTTTCTCTATACATGTGCGTTGAATACATTTCAAAACTTTTTAGCTGACTAGATTTATATATTTCCCACCTTCTGATCGAGTGAGACCGTTAGATTCCCTCTACTTTTTGAGAAACGAGCGTTTCCGTTCTCCCTGGCCCAACCTGCACTATGAGTGCGAAATTCCGGCCAGACTGGCCGATGCATCATTTTCTCTACACAAGTGCGTTAGTTACCTTTCAAACCCTTACGTTCACTAGATGAATATATTTCCTATCTTATATTTGAGTGAGACCACTAGATTCCGTGTATTATGCGAGATCTGAGCGGTTCCGTTCTCCCAGGCATTTGCACTCTAAGTTCCCATACTGACCGACCTGGCCTATGCACCATTTTCCATATACATATGCATTAGATTCCTTTCGAACCTTATTAGCTCACTAGATAAATATATTTCCCACCTTCTGATCAAGTGAGACCGCTAGATTCCCTCTAATTTTTGAGAAATGAGCGTTTCCGTTCTCCTTGGCCCTAGTTGCACTATAAGTGCGAAATGCCGGCCAGACTGGCCGATGCACAATTTTCTCTACACATGTGCGCTAGTTACCTTTCAAACCCTTACGTTCACTAGATCAATATATTTCCTACTTTCTATTTGAGTGAGACCACTTGATTCCGTGTACTATGCGAGATCTGAGCGCTTCCGTTCTCCCTGGGATTTGCATTTTAAGTTCTAATACTGACCGACCTTGCCAATGCACCATTTTCTCTATACATGTGCGTTGAATACATTTCAAACCTTTTTAGCTGACTATATTTATATATTTCCCACCTTCTGATCGAGTGAGACCGTTAGATTCCCTCTACTTTTTGAGAAACGAGGGTTTCCATTCTCCTTGGCCCCACCTGCACTATGAGTGCGAAATGCCGGCCAGACTGGCCGATGCACCATTTTCTCTACACATGTGCGTTAGTTACCTTTCAAACCCTTACGTTCACTAGATTAATATATTTCCTACCTTATATTTGAGTGGGACCACTAGATTCCGTGTATTATGCGAGATCTGAGTGGTTCCGTTCTCCGGGGCATTTGCACTCTAAGTTCCCATACTGACCGACCTGGCCAATGCACCACTTTCCATATACATATGCATTAGATTCCTTCCAAACCTTATTAGCTCACTAGATTTATATATTTCCCACCTTCTGATCGAGTGGAGACCGCTAGATTCCCTTTACTTTTTGAGAAATGAGCGTTTCCGTTCTCCTTGGCCCTACTTGCACTATAAGTGCGAAATGCCGGCCAGACTGGCCGATGCACCATTTTCTCTACACATGTGCGTTAGTTACCTTTCAAACCCTTACGTTCACTAGATGAATTTATTTCCTACCTTCTATTTGAGTGAGACCACTAGATTCCGTGTACTATGCGAGATCTGAGCGCTTCCGTTCTCCCTGACATTTGCACTCTAAGTTCCCATACTGACCGACCTGGCCAATGCACCATTTTCCATATACATATGCATTAGATTCCTTTCGAACCTTATTAGCTCACTAGATTTATATATTCCCACCTTCTGATCGAGTGAGACCGCTAGATTCCCTTTACTTTTTGAGAAATGAGCGTTTCCGTTCTCCTTGGCCCTACTTGCACTATAAGTGCAAAATGCCGGCCAGACTGGCCGATGCACCATTTTCTCTACACATGTGCGTTAGTTACCTTTCAAACCCTTACGTTCACTAGATGAATTTATTTCCTACCTTCTATTTGAGTGAGACCACTAGATTATGTGTAACATGCGAGATCTGAGCGCTTCCGTTCTCCCTCGCATTTGCATTTTAAGTTCCGATACTGACCGACCTGGCCAGTGCACCATTTTCTCTATACATGTGCGTTGAATACATTTCAAACCTTTTTAGCTGACTAGATTTATATATTTCCCACCTTCTGATCGAGTGAGACCGCTAGATTCTCTCTACTTTTTGAGAAATGAGCGTTTCCGTTCTCCTTGGCCCTAGTTGCACTATAAGTGCGAAATGCCGGCCAGACTGGCCGATGCACAATTTTCTCTACACATGTGCGTTAGTTACCTTTCAAACCCTTACGTTCACTAGATGAATATATTTCCTACTTTCTATTTGAGTGAGACCACTTGATTCCGTGTACTATGCGAGATCTGAGCGCTTCCGTTCTCCCTGGCATTTGCATTTTAAGTTCCGATACTGACCGACCTGGCCAATGCACCATTTTCTCTGTACAGGTGCGTTGAATACAATTCAAACCTTTTTAGCTGACTAGATTTATATATTTCCCACCTTCTGATTGAGTGAGGCCGTTAGATTCCCTCTACTTTTTGAGACACGAGCGTTTCCGTTCTCCCTGGCCCCACCTGCACTATGCGTGCGAAATGCCGGCCAGACTGGCCGATGCACCATTTTCTCTACACATGTGCTTTAGTTACCTTTCAAACCCTTACGTTCACTAGATAAATATATTTCCTACCTTATATTTGAGTGAGACCACGAGATTCCGTGTATTATGCGAGATCTGAGCGGTTCCGTTCTCCCAGGCAGTTGCACTCTAAGTTCCCATACTGACCGACCTGGCCAATGCACCACTTTCCATATACATATGCATTAGATTCCTTCCGAACCTTATTAGCTCACTAGATTTATATATTTCCCACCTTCTGATCGAGTGAGACCGCTAGATTCCCTTTACTTTTTGAGAAATGAGCGTTTCCGTTCTCCTTGGCCCTACTTGCACTATAAGTGCGAAATGCCGGCCAGACTGGCCGATGCACCATTTTCTCTACACATGTGCGTTAGTTACCTTTCAAACCCTTACGTTCACTAGATGAATTTATTTCCTACCTTCTATTTGAGTGAGACCACTAGATTCCGTGTACTATGCGAGATCTGAGCGCTTCCGTTCTCCCTGGCATTTGCACTCTAAGTTCCCATACTGACCGACCTGGCCAATACACCATTATCCATATACATATGCATTAGATTCCTTTCGAACCTTATTAGCTCACTAGATTTATATATTTCCCACCTTCTGATCGAGTGAGACCGCTAGATTCCCATTACTTTTTGAGAAATGAGCGTTTCCGTTCTTCTTGGCCCTACTTGCACTATAAGTGCGAAATGCCGGCCAGACTGGCCGATGCACCATTTTCTCTACACATGTGCGTTAGTTACCTTTCAAACCCTTACGTTCACTAGATGAATTTATTTCCTACCTTCTATTTGAGAAAGTACGAACGAGAAGTGGATGACTATGAAACGAAGTGGGTACAAATAGGAAACCCTAATTGGGTTGTACCCCCTATGGGATACCCCACTATAGCCTACAGAAACAAGTACGCTATATGTTCTGACACACCCCCATAGGCAAAGTGGGGGAGAACAAGGGGTCACAAGACCAGTCAAGCAAAGCAAAGCAAAGCTCAGGGTGGATCACAAAGTCACCACGCATTCCGAGCACAAGTTCAAAGGCCAGAAGGCCAGTTTACATGCAAGATCATATATAGAGATATACAAGAATCAAGCAAGCAAGAGCAAGAGTATATATAGGCGAAGGTACAAGCAAGGTCAAGAGGAGAGCAAGTGAGGCAAGACAGCCACAAGACCCAACTGCGTGCAACAACGCAGATGATCACAAGGCGCAAGTGCCTTGGTGAAGACATCAGCAGTGTTGGCCTCAGAGGCCACGTACGCAAGTCGTAGCTGTCCACGCTGCTGTAGCTCACGAGCGAGAAAGTAGCGGAGAGCAATGTGCTTCGTTCTGTGCTCCAGTCGCTGCTCTCGACACAAGGCCAGCATGGCCTTGTTGTCTACGTACAGGACTGGAGGAGAACGAGGCTGCTCTCCAAGGTCGGTCAGCAGGTAGGTGAGCCAGCGTAACTCCTGTGCAGCCATAGCCCCAGCGTAGATCTCAGCCTCACAACTGGAGCCGAGAACAGAAGACGAGCGGGTAGCCCGCCACGAGACAGAGCCGGAACCTAGGCTGAAGGTGTAACCCTGTGACGACCGCTGCGTAGCCTGGTCGTCAGCCCAAGAAGCGTCTGCGTGCCCAGTGAGGACCACTGGACTGCGCCCTCCAAGCACTAGCCCCATGCCCGACGTACTGCACAAGTAGCGCAACACCCTCTTCGCTGCAGTCATGTGCTCTGGTCGGTGTCTCCCAGGAGCAACAAAGCGTGCGAGAATGCTAAGAGGGTATGCGAGGTCAGGTCGTGTGCAGGTCATCAGGTACATGAGGCAGCCAACAAGCTCTGCAAACGGGCCACTCGACTCTACGGACTCATCCGAAGGCAGAGCTGAGAGCGAGTGGCGAGTAGGCAGAGGAGTGGCCTGAGGCGAGGAGTACGTGAAGCCGAAGCGCTGAAGGACCTGCTGCACCATGTGTGACTGAGTCAGGGTAATGGTGCGGCGTGCTCTGTCGCGGGTGATCTGCAAGCCAAGGTAGCTGCGCAGTTCACCTAGGTTAGTACACGTGTGTCTCTTCTGCAGCTCGGACTTCACGTAGGCGAGTCCAGCAGTGTCAGCTGTGGCAAAGACCAAGTCGTCGACGTACACGAGGATGTAGAACGGCGGCAGAGAGGTGTCGGTGCGAAGAAACAGCGACGGGTCGGCAGTAGAAGGAGCAAAACCCATGTGCCGCGAGCGTAGTCCTCAGTGTGTCGTGCCACTCACGTGGCGCCTGGCGGAGACCGTAGACTGGACACCGGAGACTCCACTGGGTACCAGGAGGGAAAGACCCAGTGAAGCCAGGTGGGCGACGCAGCCAGATCTCCTCGTGCAGGCTGCCCTGCAAGAAAGCAGTGCTGAAGTCAAGAGAGTGCTGCTCGTAGTCACGCTGAGCAGCAACGTGCAGCAGAACCCGAAGAGTGGTCATCTTCGGGGTGGGGGGAGAAGGTCTGAAAGTAGTCAACCCCCTGCCGCTGACTGAAGCCACGAGCCACGTAACGCGCCTTGAAAACAGGCGGAGGAACCCGGCGGCCGCTTCACCCTGAAAATCCACATGCCACTGACGATGTTCGCCCCAGGAGGGGAACAGCGTCAACGTAGGTGCCTGTGGACTTCCAGGAAGCCATCTCTGCATCCATAGCTGCCTGCCACTGAGAGAGGAGTAGGGACCCTCTATCGCCTCCGCGTAAGAGCGCGGAGTCGGGATGTCTGGTGCATCCGGGTCTCCCTCAGGGGCTAGCAGTACAGACGCAAGACGAGGTGAAGCAGCGGCTAGACACTGGAACTCCTCCTGCCTGTCCTCAAGGACGTCCGTGCCAGGCGGACTCAGACTCAGTGACAAGACGAGCAGCGTAGTCTAGACGACAGCGCGCAAGCAAAGTCGACAAGCTCAGTGACAAGGGCAGACGCAGGAGACGACTCGAAGGAAGGGTCAGTGACAGCAGTAGCAAGGAGACGCGTCACAGTAGGACTGGCAGCGCGAAGAGAGTCCGACTCAGGGTCGGCAAGAGCAGGAAGAGAGGAAGCAGGAGGAGAAGGGCAAAGGGGCACGCAGAGGAGCAGTGGACGGACGCAGTGACATCCGGTGCGTGCCAGGGACAGGAGGAGGACGCTGACGCGAACCACGACCACTAGCGCGCTCAGTACGAACAGGCGACGCCGGACGAGACGCAGGCTCACGACGCTCAGTAAGACCTCCAGTCGGACCTGCGTAGGGAGAAGGAGCAGGCAAAGGGGAGGCAGGCTGTAGCTGTGGCTGTGACCGAAACAGGCTGCGGACCCTCTAAGGGAGCAGGAGGAGGTGCAAGACCAAGAACCTGCTGCAGGAGCGGAACGAAGTACGGTCGGGGCCGCGCGGCGACACCAGAAACAGCAGGAAGAGCAGCAGCAGCCCCGTCCGGAGCACCCACTCCAGCAACACCTCCAGCAGAACCACCAGAAGCTCCAGAACCTCCAGCTAGCAGCACCAGGAACACTGTCAGTCGGACCGCCAACCGCAGGCGTTAGCGCCAACACCCTCAGCAGGACCAGCTCCAGGAGAACTCTCAGACCCAGCAGCTCCAGCACCCACGAGTACGAGCCACCGCCAGGACGCGTGGCAGCAGTACCCTCTGCAGCAGAAGAACCACCAGCACTCAGCAGCACGCCTTCCAGCGCCGTGGCAAAACCACTCACGCAGCTCCTGTGGGGGAAGTGGCTCTCGGCGAGACGAAGCACCCCCAGGCACAGCACCCCAGGCTCAGCACCCCCAGGCTCAGCACCCCCAGGCACAGCACCCCCAGGCTCAGCACCCCCAGGCTCAGCACCCCCAGGCTCAGCACCCCCAGGCTCAGCACCCCCAGGCTCAGCACCCCCAGGCACAGCACCCCAGGCTCGACACCTCCAGGCTCAGCACCCCCAGGCACAGTACCCCCAGGCTCAGCACCCCCAGACTCTGCACCCTCAGGCTCAGCTCCCGCAGCAGCACCAGAGTCACCAGTGACCTCGACAGGCTCGACCGCGTCTACCTGGGAACACCTGAAGGGGCAGGACCCTGAGGGGGGAGGGGGACTACCGGGGGGGGACCTGGTACCAAGAAGAGCGGGGGCGGGGGGGAGGGACGGAGTGCGGTAGGGGAAGAGGCGGTAGTAGGGTACCGACTCGTCGAACGTGACGTCCTGGGAGGACAGAACACGTCGAGAGGTGGGGTGGTAAAACTGCCACCCAGGGGCGTCGGGGGGGAACCCCAGGAAGACGCAGGGAGAAGCACGAGGGGACAGCTTGTCCGCAGACAGGTCGCGAACAAACGCCCGAGATCCCCAGACCCGGAACGCCGACGCATCGCCAACCTTCCCCGTCCACAGCAGGGCTGGGGAGGTCTCTGGTCGAGAGACCCTGGGGTGGAGGTTGATCTGGTGCGCAGCGTACCCGACCGCAAACGGCCACAGAAATGGGGAGCAGCCGCATGCATCATGGACGTACGAGCGACGTCCATGACCATGCCAATGCGGCGCTCAGCAATCCCATTCTGCTGTGGTGAGTCCGGAAGCGTGAAGGTCTGACGGATGCCTCGCACACGACAGTAGGCACTCAGGAGGCCAGAGGAGAACTCTCCGCCTCTGTCCGAATGCAGGACGCAAAACAGGGAAGTCAGAGCCAAAGCTTCTCCGAAGCTGAATACGAGCTGCGCGGATCCAGTCGATCAACACCTCAGTGACCTCACCCTTGCTGCGCAAGGGGAAGACTGTGGTGTAACGCGAGTAGTCGTCAACCACCAGCAGGAAGTAGCGCTCCTGACCCTGTCCACGGACGCGGGCTGGGCCCCACACGTCATGTGAAGCGTCTGCAACGGGGTCTCTGTCGGAGGAAACTGGGAGGAGTGAGGGGCAGCACGCTGGCGCCCCTCGACACAGGGGACACAGGCAGGGCCAGGGCCCGGAGGAAGGGGAGGGAGGGACCTGGGGAAGACCAGACACAAGGACCCGCGAGGCCATGCCTCTGAGCCGAAGCAGAGAGGGGTGGCCAAGGCGGTGGTGCCAGAGGAGGGTCTCGTGAGACAGACGACGACACGAACAGGGGGCAGACTCAGGACCAGACCTGGACGCTGCAGCAAAACACCTGACCAGACGAAGGGACTCTACCAGACGCAGCACCTGGAGGAGAAGCAGTGGTCAGTGTGTACAGGCTCGACCCTGGCCGACGTGTAAACGTAGCCAGGTGACGACCTGTATCGCCTCCGTACAGTGGGTCACCCGCTGACGAGCAGGGGTGAACTGGTGGACACCTGCATCCTGGAGGTCAGCACCACTCACCAAGTTCGTCGAGAACGAGGGGAGGTAGAGACCAGTCAGGGTGCCAGAGGGGGCCGCTGGACACGGGAGGACAGTGGAGAAGCGAGACAGACAGGTCCCCTAGAGGGGTCAGCCAGGGACACCGCAACCGGCCGACTCAGCGGCGTGAGAGTGGTGCGGTCCCTAAAGAAGGAGCGAGACGCTCCAGAGTCAAGGGTGAAGGTGTGAGAGGCCGAAGCCGACACAGTACCTGAGAGGGGCGGACTCACCAGCACCTGAGAGCACAGACGCACTGGCACCTAGAGCTGCAGCCCCCCTCCTAGGCCTGACGCGGCAGTACCAATGCCCGGGTCGGGCGGGAAACACCGGTAACAGTCATCCTCATCACTACCAGTCACAGCATACATAGCAGAGAGAATAGCATCAAAATCAAGATCATAAATAGCTACACCAGCCCTAGACAGCTCCTCCCCAGCGGGGATCTCAGCGGCCTCCGAAACTGCTGACGCCAGGCGTCGGTCAGGCGGCCAAAGCAGCGGCGGGCTGTGTGGGCGCCTCCACACCTCTCCCCCGCACGGTCACCGGTGCGAAGAACGTAGGGGCAGGGACCAAGCGCACCACCACGCGCTGACGCTGCAAGTACCACTCACGGAGCTGCTGAGGGCCGGGACGGTGCGAGAGCGCTGCTGCTGCTTGCTGCTGGCTGCTGCTGCGGCTGCTGCTGCTGCTGCTGCTTCGGTGGCGCTGACCACCCCCAGAGCTGCTCCGCTGGGACGAGCCACCCGACCCCCGCCTCCACCACCACCCCAGCCTCCACCGCCACCCCGTCTCCACCGCCACCTCCCCCACCAGGACCGTCGCTCCCCCGCTTCCCACCGCCTCCTCCGCTACCAACCTCCGCCCCCACCTCCGCCTCCACCGCCGCCACCAGTACCTCCACTCCCGCCACCACCTCCACCGCCACCCCCACTCCCACCCCCCGCCACCACCCCTCCTCCGCCACTGCCCCTCTAGTCCACCCGCTCCCTTGCCCCCCTTGCCTTGCCAGAGCGGCGTCTGCCGCTGGGGGCAGACGCCGCGCCGACCGACTCAAAACCAGCGAGGTCGGCCGCAGCGGCAGAGGCGACATAGGGCAGCAGGGGGAAGGAGAACACCCCTCAAAGATGGGGGTGCGAGGGTCACCCCGAGAGGCCCCTACAGCGACAATACTCTTCTCAGCCGCTAGCAGGGACTCTCAAGGAGGTCGACAGTGAGTGGTGGGACAGACAGAGAGAAACTGGTCCCTAACGACACGAAGGGACTCAGGAAGACGGGTGACGAGAAAGTAGAGAGTGAGTACATGGGAGGAGGGTTCGCGGCGCGGAACTCAGCAGGAAGGGCAGCGCGGTAGCGGGTGTCACTAGCACGGAGGTGGGTAACGAGGTCAGCGACAGTGGGAAGGAAGCGAGGTCAGGGAAGAGAAACGGTAGCATGAGGCGGCTAAGGGTAGCGAGGAAGGGGAGGAGTAGCGTGCAACTACAGCGTCGTACAAGGCCTGAGCGGTCTTGCACTGACTAAAGTGGGCCCACGCTCAGAGGAAGGGAGGTGGCGACGCCAGCAAGACGTGCAGCAGCATCGCGGGTCGCCCACATTGTGAGCGAACGGCAGAGTCAGCATCAGCAGGTGGGGCAGGGACAGCGCCAGAGACAAAGTCAAAGAGAGAGACCTCATCTATCGCATCACACAGTAAGTACAGCTGCAGGTCTTCAATCCAGACGGCAAAGTCAATGGCCCTCCCCTCAGCGTCAAAAGTAAGAACATTGGGGGTGGCCATGGCAGCAGCTGAAGTCTCACCGGGCTGGGAGAGTCGGGTAGGTCTA